>JAWLRI010000923.1:3821564-3889650 GCA_034781795.1 Crypturellus tataupa | reverse complement strand
CTCTCTTTCTTTCTTTCTTTCTTTTTCTTTCTTTCTTTCTTTCTCTCTCTCTTTCTCTCTCTCTTTCTCTCTCTCTTTCTCCCTCTCTCTCTCTCTTTCTCCTTCTCTTTCTCCCTCTCTCTCTCTCTCTCTCTTTCTCTCTTTCTCTTTATTTACTCAGTTTTATTTGTAATTACTGTGTCAGACTGCTAGTATTTAGAAACAGTTTAGTCAAGGCATATTGTAGAATTGTCAAAGACATGAGATGGAACTGGCAAAAAGAAAGGCGATTGTCAGGACAAATATTTCATTGTAAGTGAAAATATCTTTGCTTGTTTGTTTTTTTTCAAGGTAGAAATTGCTTATCGTGCCACTATAATCACTTGATGACAGTATTAAAGTTCAGTTTCTGGGGCCTTTCAGTGTTTTATCAGGGGACCTGACATTTGTGTAAGGTATTGGTAAGGACACAAGCATATAGATACAGTTGCCTTTGTAAAGCTGATGCCAAGGCATCGTAATCCAGAAAATTTGTGGCAGGATTTCAACTTCAGTATTGCCAGAAATAAAATTAATCCAAGGTGGAAGTGTCCTTTCTGAGAGTTCAGATTCTTCTTAGAATTGATTTTCTCATTCCCTTCCTGCCTTTTTGCAAGCAAGCATTTACAGTTTTTGGAAAATGTTGGCTGCACTAATATACCAGACTCCCGTTTCACTTTCTCATTTACTTGGAATTGAGGTTAACAAAGTCAATTCCAAGCAAGTAGTATATATGAGTAATGATTTTTGTCCCAAAGAACAGCACTGACTTGAACAGTATGGAAGTGCTGATGCTCTTGCTTTGTACAAGAGCCCATAATGACGAAGTATTCTTGTCAGAGTATATAATGAAACCATAAATTGTTTTCATGAGTGCTGTGATATTTGGTCTCTTGCTGAGCAAATTCGGAATGTATTTAGTGCCACATCTCATGTGAGTAACATCAGAAATAGAAATATATACTTTAGCATGAGCAGTGTCAAGTGATGGGTGAGAAGAATCTGCTGATTGAACATCAAGCTGAGTGGGAGAAGTTGCTTGAACCTTGTGAGAGGTAAAATTCATGCATTTTGGGAAAGTAAGTGAGATGTGCACATTGCTCTCTTCCCCTCTCCAGGGAAAGGCAGTAAGGTGGATCAGGCTAGTGGAGGACAGTGAAGATTTGCAGATTCGGCTTCCTTTTGTGCAGGGTCTCCGAGCTAAGTGGCAGTGAGCAGAGCGTGGAAGCGCAGGGCTCCTGCGTGGCTCCTCTCCATGCAGCCACACGTGAGCTGTGTTCCTCCATTAGTTCCTGTTCTTTGGATTTACCAAGAAAGTAACCTTATAGTGTGCCAGAGGCCGTGCTTCTTTCGTTCTGTGCCTGTGGCATGTGTCACTGTAAGGGTTTCAGATGGTGGGTAGGTTTTGGTTGCCATTCGTGCTGCCCTTTCCTTCATATCATGGTCTTGTTCCCTGCCTAGGAGAGTATAGGTAGATGTAAAACTTAAATTGCTGACTTTTTTAACGTGTTAATCTGAAGAGCATGTGGCCTTAGAAACTGCTTTTCAGATTCTGATACAACAGCTATCCTTGACTCTGTGCAAACAGGTTCTGATGGGGCAGAAATGACTTGTTGCAGTTATGTTTTTGTGCTGGTTTGTTTTCTCTCCTCTGCAGTATGTGGTGTGTAAGCGGAAGCTGGAAAGTAAAAAGGAGGCCTTGCTAATCCTTTCCAAGGAGCTGGACACCTGTCAGCAAGAGAGAGACCAGTACAAGCTCATGGCCAACCAGCTGCGGGAACGGCACCAGGCTCTGAAGAAGAAATACCGGGAGCTGATTGTAGGTTGTTCTTTATGAGTATTGAGTAACCTGGGGACAAGAATGACCTGAATTTTTATAGAAAACCATAGTGAGAGCTGTGAAAATATTTAAATATTGTTTACAGTAGTCATGCAGTCGTACAATCCTGGTGATACTATTCCTCATTTGTTAAGCATTGATGAGATAGTGCCTGTTATCTAAGGCACAACAAAATAGTTCCTGCACTGAGGAAATTAGTTTCAGTTATAATTCCATTTAAAAAACTGACTGCAGTATTATTATTCCACAGCGGCTTAATGTACCGTTATGAAAAACAATGGAACATAAATTTGTAATGGCCTGCTATTCTAGAAATGTAAACAAATCTTGAGCCTTAGAAATTTTTTTGACGTAAAATTAGTCTAACATGAATCAAGAGGCAGTATTTTAGAAACAATTTTGAAAATATTGCAGTTGTATGTTCTAAAATTTGATCCACAAATTGCTGACTTCAGAAATAAGTTGCCAATAAAATGTGTCTCTCTGTTTGTAGGATGGGGACCCATCTCTTCCCCCTGAAAAGAGGAAACAGGTAGGATTTTTCAGTTGACATTATTTATTTATGTACAATAAAAGTAAACAAATATTTTAACATTTTGCAAAATAGGAAAATAGTGACCAAGAAGTCTGGTAAAAAGCAAACATTTCTCTCCATTGAAAGATCAATCTTAAAATTGTGGCTTCTGGCTCTTTCTTTTAAGAGGTTATATCCTGGCATACTAGACCTATCATTAATTGGAATATATTACTATTGTTTTTATGTTCACTTAAGACCGAAATTGGTCAGTGTGTGGAGACTTCAGATTATTCTCCTTGTTGTTTATCCTTCTTCTATTGCATCCTAAAATGGGTGCGCAACAGGACTTCTTGCACTTGAAAAGCGGTTTGGGAATGCATTGTCTGCATCCCATAATTGTTAATTTATTGTTGTGAGTACTGTTTTCCATTAGGTATTCTCCCAGGTCATTTGGACTCTATGGGTTATAAACGGTAAGAACAACAGTAATTGCATTTTATGAGTCCCCTGAAAATCTTTTTGCCTGCTCCCTTTTTTTTTCTTTTGCTGGAGATCCACATAGCGTGTCCCTGTTGCAGAGAGTTGGCTGTCAAATTCTGTGATCTTGATTTCTAGTGAAAAACTGCACCAAAAAGAGAATGGTTGAGAACAGGAAAGAGGGGAATCCAGAAGAACAAATATTGGAATTGTTAGTTTTGAAAGTCTTAGGCTTAGTCTATCTAAAACAAGGTAACACGTTCTCTTAATAGGTAAGAAGTTTTACCATCCTTCTCTGAGAATAAACATGTACTTCTTTCTATTTTAATAAAAATTTAGAACTTAGGTTTTTGGGGCATTTTTTTTTTTTGATAAAGCTTTCAGAGACAATATTGCTTCACGCCCTTAAACAAATAGCTCCCAAAAAGTCAGTGGCTCAGTGTAGAGTCATTTGACTTGATTATTACTTATCATCATTTATTTAAAACACTATTATTTCAACAGAGTTCCTATAAAATTTATGACCAGATATAAGTTTGTGTATTGTCACTGCTAAAACAGGACCTGAAACAGTATATATTGTGTTACTGAGATTAGTAGGAAGGGGGATTTGCCATGTTGTGGATATTCTCCTTCCTCCTCCATCTCTCAAAACAAATAATTCTGACTCTAGTTTATAAAATACCATCAGAATTTAATATAATCACAGCTTCTAAATTTAGACTAAGTTTTGGTAAATCTTGGTAATTTCCTAAAAAGCCATTTAATAATCCCGATAACAAGTGGTTTTTTTTTTTTTTTTTTTTTTTGGTTAAGTTATGTGTTTGTTCTAGGTAAGTCTAGGTTTGTTCTAGTGAAAGAAAAAAAAAATGTTCCTGAATGGGATAATATATATAAAAAATGTTCCTGAATGGGACAATATATACTTCAGGTTGTACATTAATAGTCTGTCTTGCATGTCTTGCATTTTCATTTTGAGAAGTGTGTCTGTAGCACAGAAGGTGTATATACTCTGGTGTAGCAAGGGCAGCCTTTCTACAGAACAGTTTAAAATTGCTTAGACAATGCATCAAAGGAAAATCAAATAGAGTTATGAATGGTTTTGTATTATTATTGTAAATGCATTTCTTACAGCACACTTTTTCCTCTAAGAAAGAGGGAAGTTCTCCTGGTCTCTTTTGGACTTCTCCTGTCCTCTTTTGGACTTCTCCTGTCCTCTCTTTGCCCAGCTGCCTGCTGCAGCCAAGTCTGCAGCCAACTAATAAAAAAGAGAAATGAAATGAAAAACTGTGCTGCTGTGCTCTCTTTCCATGGAATAGACATTTTGCGGTTAGTATTGGTATCACAGACTATTCTTTATATGACCCTCTTTACGGCAGGCATTGACAACTAGTAGCTGCATTTGGTTGGTGCTAAGTGTGGAGGAGTTTTTGGGTAAGTAACAGGAGGCATTAAATGTTTAGAGAGCATAGGGATAATGCAGAATCAATGTGGATGTCAAAATTCACCTTCTTCTGAAGAGATAGAAAATAAATAACACTCTCCATTGCGAAAGACATATTAAAGTATAGCTCTGCATACAGAGCTCCTGTTGTGCTTCCTGTATAATCAAGGTTCTCCCATTTTGCAGTGGTAAACATTATTATGTATTGTGTGATAAAGATTTTTTTTTTAACATTGACAAACATACATTGGAAATCCCCTGGACAGTGTTACCCTGCTGGAAAGTTTTTGTGTTTTTTTTTTTCTTTTTGTGTAGAGAGCGAGCTTCTAATTTCATTTATACCGGCTATTATTTTCTTATATATTGTTCATGTTTTCAGTCAAACTAGTTTAGGAGGAACTTTGCTGTTGAAATAACAGATCAGTGAATCCTTTGACCTTCTATGTGAGATGGAAGTTCTTCTGATACAAATGAGATCCTCTGAATAAATGAAGGTGAAGTAAAACGCATGGTTAGGAAAATGACTGCACTGGGCCACAGTCCTAAATACGCTTTGCTTAATTTGATTTCAGTGAGACCACTCAGTTGGAGATAATGGATTTGCAGTGGGGCTCCGTCTCAAGAATAAAGCCACAATGCATATGCTCACTGGATGAGGTCCTATATTTGTATTTTAAATTTGTCAGAAATCAAAATGAAATGGGGCTAACCATAATGGCATGCAGCCTTAGTGCAGGGCACTGCTTGATAGCTACTCTGTTTGCCAACAAGAGGTTTCATCACATGAACTGTGCTGATATTTTTGTGCATCTTTCCTGGTAGCTGTGGTCCTTAACTCTGTTTTAGGTCTACATAGGTGTCCCGAGGTGGCAGATGGAGGGCTGGATTCACACTGCATCAGCTCTGAAGTTGCTGTCTCAGCAAGCAAGCTACCCACTGACCAAGGCTTCGGCCAGCTTGACTTCTGCTCGGGTATAGCTTAGCTCTAGGCATGGTATTTGGGGGCAAACAGAGCATCAGAAAGAGTAGTTTCTGAACAAAAGTATGTTGTGACAAATTGCAAGGGGATCCATTTTTGATCCCTTTTGTGCTGTCAGCTCCTAGATTAACGCACTCAGTTGTCATCATTCACTTTCAAAACAGACTGTGTTCAGGGGTTGCCTCTTGCCTGTTCCTGGCATCATCAGGAAGACTAACTAGTGTGTTTCTTGCTAATTAATGAATTCAGGAAGCCTTGCTAATCTTGGGCTAAGGCACAAAAGCTCCTGTGTTCACAATCCTCTGAGATAGATAACATCTTCAGACAGAGTATGCTACAGGGTAAGCAGTCACTGTGTTTATTGCACGAGGGTGCTGTGAAGATTAATGTGATTCTGTCCTCTGTTCAGGAGATTTGAAGCTGAAAAACACTAAGCATGTCCCAAATGGAGTCCATGCTTTGGTGTGTAGGTAGCTGCGTTTGATTTCCGTGATGTGAGCTAGCAGGTGGAAAACAGTGAGATGGTTTGTCCCTGAAAGGTCCATATTGGTGCATGTTTCCTGGTGCGCTTGCTCTGCAGGCTGGAGTGTTCGCAGGCTTGAGGGTTTGGTGTTCCACAGGAATGAGCACCTGACAATACAGGAAGGCTGGGACTCTTTAAGCAGCACTACAAATCTTGCTTTTTTGAAATGGGAAAAACTGCTGATTCTAACAAAAATGATAGTGCCTCTTTTAAAATTTCAAGGTGCTCTTCAGACCTGACCTATATGATGTCCTCTCCTCCCCTGCTTGCTTAGTCTTATCCTGATGGAACAGAGAGCCTTGTCTGCACCATGCACCTGTATACTCTGGATAAATATGCCCCGCTGGATTAGTCACAACACTCAAAATGCATAAGCAGTTTTGATTCTTTTTCTCTTTTTCTACATTATATCAAAGTTTAAGTTGTCCTTAAAATCTCAAAGTAACTAAAATCTTTCTTATAAAACAAGCAAATGAAATTATCTTCTAGCAAAGTCTAGAAGTCTCTGTAGGGAAAATTCATCTACTGCTGATGGAAACTTAATGTGCTCTACTCTATATGGAGTACATGAGGGCTGAAGTATTCTATTGAACTTTCACACTGAAGTACTTTCCTGCCAGGTAACTTTTCTTAGTTTCCAATAGTTCACACGCAGACCCTTTCTCACTTCTAAGAGCATGTGTTAATGAGCTGCTTTACTTTTTCAGTTTGTTGACCTTCACCAAACACTGTAGCTTTGGTAGGTGAAGTGGTGGTTTGGTTCTGTGTAACATTGTGCTAAGCTAACACACAGAAGATTGGTTGAAAAAAGGAGAAGAAAAAAGTTTTAGTTCTACACATATTTAAAAAACATATTTATAACAAAAATCATTTTAGAAATATTTCTAATTTTTATTTTTGAGTATTTCATAATAGCTTTTTAGTTCTACTGATCAACTGTATAAAATTCTGCTTTTTGGGCATCATCTTGAAAGTTATTGAAGGATGTGAAGGCAAGCCTGTCTGCCTGCTTTTGTGAAGCCTTTTGAAGTCTTGACTGGTGTCCCTCTGTACTAGGGTCCATGCCTGCCTTTCAGAGCTGCAGATACTTAGAGAAATAAGACTGTAATTTTTTGTTGTTGTTTTGTTTTTAATATCAAGTTGCTGCTTAGCGAGGGTTTGGTTTTTGTCCTTGTTTCTCTGTGGGGAAATATGACACATTTTAAGTGTGTTTTGTTTAGTATGCCCAAGGCCTGTAACTCTGGAAGTATTGTGTATGTGGCCTTTCAACTTAAGAAGAAAGATACAAGGATTTTTACTTTTTATAATAAGGAAACTGTAGTGCTAGAGGAGGTCATCAGTTCCCGTGCCTTGGAGTGAACAGTGGTCATTGGTAAGCAAAGCAGGTTTTTCCTGTATTAATTCAACCATTGCAATCATATGAAAGCATTGGAGGAGAAACTGCAATTAAATTTGCTATCAGTCACACCCATCAAGTATGCTTAGCATTTCATCAAACTTTTTTCCTGTCCTATAATTCAGTTTTCTTCTTTGTTTGGAGCTGTGGCTGAAAGAAACAGACTGTAAATTGGAATGTGGAAAAGTCTGTTTGTACTAACAAAATAATTTCTAACTTTAAAGATATGTTGGAAGTTTGGAAGCTTCCCTTCCCCTGAAAAAAAAATACTTTTTTTTAGGCAGCATCTGAAAGTAGAAAGACTTTGTTTGTTGTTTTTTCTTTTTCTTTTTCTTTTTTTTTAAGTGTCAGGTAAGATTTATGTGTAAGAGAATTGAGAGGTATATTAAACACTGTTACTATCTATCATTTTTACAGTAGTGTGAAGGAAAATAGCACTGCATATATGTGTTGCTAGATTTGCAAAATCGTTAAAGGAGACAATTTTAAGTGCAGTGCATAATTCCAGGGATGGCTATTTGGAGGTTCAGCTTCTTTCTTCTTGGATCATCTGTGTCCATTGATAGTGAAGAAAGTTCAGTTGCCGCCTGACAATTATTAGCTGTCTTACTTAGATTGGTAAATAAATATTGATAGGCATTTTCTCCACTGTTTTCAGTATTCATCTACAGCTAAAAGTAAAGCTCTTTTCCACCTACTATCCCCAAAAAAGTTATTGAGAATTTGAATGTAGTCTAAGTAGAGGTGCTCTCACTTCCTTTTTTTTTTTTCCTCCATTCTTCACAGCATCTAGAGGTATCTTAGCCAATGGCTGCATTTGTTTTTTGGTCAGAAGAAAAAGGAATATAGGGAAATTATGTACTCTGCTGTTTTGGGGGGGGGCTCAACTCTCTTGAGCAAGCTTCCTGGGGCTAACATCTATAAAACAACTTGCTTCTCATGTTGAAGAAGCTGAGGAATAAGGGGAAAATAAGTTGAGAGAGAGGGGCGGAACTCCAGGAAGATTTTCTGATATGGGGCAATTAATTAGATATTTGAAAGAAGCACTATCTATTGTTTAATATTAAAATAGTTGCATTGAGAGAGAGGAGAAATGAACAGTTTTACTGCCTTTCCCTCCCCTCCCCACAGCTCAGAAATCCCTCTTCTGCAGGACCTTGGAGTTAAAGTTCTGAATAGTGCAAGAGGGACTGAAAGGGAAGTCAAGTCACTGGCATTCCACCGAGTCACTTTTAAGGCTACACTTGGAGTCAGAAGAAACTGTCAAACCAAGAGAATACAGAAAAGCTGGTTTTGATTCATTTTCAGAGTTGTTTTATGTTACACAAGTAAATGAAATGAGCTTTGTTGTCCACTGAAGTAACTCACCTTGAATTTCCATACTCCAGATGAATTCTGTGTTTCTTCTATAAATATTGAAAAGTAGATGGAAAAATGAATCACCTTTCCCTTTGCGTAGACTTCTCCCTTTTCTCCAGAAATACATGCCTACAGGTTCAGCTAGCCAATCCTCCATTGTTAGTTTTATCATCTTTTGACCATATGGTGGTATGTTTTCTATATATGCCAAAGAAATGATGCCAAGCCCAGGTGTCATTTAAAGTATCTTCTTGGCTCTCTTTAAGCCCTATAGAGCACTTGAAAATCAAAAATTTCTCCTATCCGCACTTAACTGAGAGCTTTAATGAGATCTTGCCAAAACCTCTAAAACAGGGAGCAATCTGAATTATATGTTGTATGGAAGTGCCGTGCCAGGGAAATGAGTAATTGCTGGAGACTACTTGTGTGACACAGCTTACCAGGAGCACGGCAGCAGCTTTGCGTTAAGGAGCAAGGCTATACTTAGCTCCCTCTAATGCTCTTAGCGTGCTTAAAGGAGGCTGCTTTATTTTGATGTCTGAAATTCGTCATTTCAAGCTTTTCCCAAAATCTCCATCTCCAGGATAAAGGTTTTTGTCCCATTAAGTCCCATTTATATGACTGACAAAATTCAGCAGAGAATTGCAATCCCAGAGAAATAGTTTTAAAGAAAAAAATCTGAGAAGGAAGATTTAATACAGGTAGGGTAATGCCTCTCCTGCAGTCAGTGGGAGCTGGATTTTGACTTCAGACTGCTTGAATGCTGCTGTTGGAGCTATAAACACTGATCAGTGAGATTGAGTTCTTCCCAGGTGTAGAAATTACACGTGCTATTGCAGTGTTAGGGCTTGTTCAAATTTGGCTAAGAAGGGACTTTGCAAACAGAAGTGTTTTGGAGAGGATGGTACAAAGAGCATTCCTTTTCACTAACTCAGTCTAGTGGTTAGATGGCCCTTATTGAAAGTCAGTCAGCTTTCTTAAAAAAAAAAATGCATTTGCAAATTAGCCATAGATGCTTCAGTTTAAATAAACAGCCATTAAGAAGTACCTCTCTGACTGAATGTGTCCTAAAGCTGCTCAGTCCATTCAGTATGTGGATGACTATTACTCATTTCTTTAGCTAATAGAAAAAAATATTCTACCAAAGCATGCTTGAAAAACCTTTTGCCCAGATTGTTTATTTGCAATCTTTGGGTTTACTACTAATTAAAACTTAAATTTCTTCCAAAATTATGGGAAACTTGCATAAATTTATTATGAACATTTTGATATCAGTGCCCTAGAAGTACAATAACTGTAGCAGCAAACCAAGCTTGTTATTTGTCTAGAAGAGTATGTCAGTTTATTCAGTTATTTTTCCTGTTTAAATGCTTGAACCTCTCAGTATTCTAGGCCAATCGCTATTACAAAGTTGACTAGTAGAAGTCTGGAGCAGGCTTCTGTATATAGTAATGCACACAAGCTCCAAGTGATTATAGTTTAATAGTCTAATTCTTCAAATGCTGTATTCGTGTTGGTAGTTTTCTTGGAATGGAAAACATGAAGTGTGGAAATAGCATTTGGTAAACAAGTGAGAGAGAGTTCACAGGAATGGGTATTAGACATCATGTGGTTTTGAAAGTGTATGAGTTGTTTTAAAAGAAAACTCACCAAACAAATGTTGTCAGAGACTGTCAAGTGATAGTACAAATGAATGTGTGGAAGAGCAGGGAAGAAAAGAAAGAAGTTTTGAAATAGAAAAATGGGGAAGTTGCAAGAGGAGCACAGCAAGTAGGGACACTAAAACCAAACCTAAAATATCAGGAAGGAAAGAGCTGTCAGATGATGAGCTGGCCTCAAAGCCACACCCTACGTGTAAGGGTAGCTTAGAAGTTCTCATTGGAGACACTCCACCAAGTCATGCTTGGAAGAGCTGAAAATTCTTTCCCCATTTTTTTTTATACTCTTCAGATTTATGGCAATGGATAGACATACCTATCTGGCCATAGGCAGCATCTTGACAGGTTGCATATTGAGTGCTGTGATTATTATGCTCTTAGAAGAGATCTCATGGGTAGCCTTTTCCTGCTCTGAGTCAACTGCCTGGGTATTTTTCAGATTTATTTAGTGGAAAATGGAATATGTTTTTCTGTAGTGTTTGGTCATCTCATGGGTAAAAAAGGAAGAGATTACATTATTCTTTGGTTAGTAATCAAGTAGCTCCCATTTTATTAAAATTAGGGACCAGATTGGTCATCCTGTTGATTTAAAAGGGCAATGAGAATGCTAACTTTTGATCTGGATTATTTTGAGAGCTCTTTTGCTTGTTTGTTTCCCCAAGTCAATCCATCTTTATCTTCCAGTGGAACAATGGTCCTTCTCCAGCAGTGATGTTTTCTGGAAGCCTCTGTGCTGGCTCACAGCACAAGTCAGGTCGTTGGAAGTTCTGGGCTGCTACACACCCGTGGTACTACTCCATAGAGGGACAGGGATTTGGGCTGGCACTCTTGTTATTGAGTAGGAACCTACTCTGAACGCTAGTGTGCTTATTCCTCTGCTCAGCCTTTTGTAATCTCCAGTGAGAACTTTGAACTTTAGAAGTTTGTCTAAATGTTGTCTAAAATACTTTGTGTTTCGCTCTTCCCCCCGCACAAGGTATCACAGCTAGTGTTTCTCTCTCTCACCTCGTTTTGAGTTTTGTGTGCTCTTCTAGGACTTCATATGCATACAGGCTGTGTTTCCACTCATTTCCCACTAGTTTACATACAGGAATCCCGATGGCTTTTTGTTCATGGTTCTGATGAAGTGTGTAGTTTGAACTAAAACCAGTAAAACTGAAGATTGGTGGTGGATAATGAGTAAATCCTGGCTTTCCTTTCAATCATCACATGCACTCTGAAAAAATAAACTAATGTGTGCTTCTCTTCCAGGCAAATCTTGTTCAGCTACTGAGTGAGGCTCAAGATCGAAACAAACATCTTGGCGAAGAGATTAGAGAGCTTCAACAGAGACTGGGAGAAGTACAAGGGGACAATAAGGTATTATAACTTTTTTTATTATTATTAAATGGCATGAGATGTGTGACCTGAGCTGGAGTTTTGCATTTACTTCTCAGAAAAAGAAAGAAATAAATCAAAACAATAGATTACAGAACTTCTAGAATATCTGAGTTAAAATAAAGGCTCAAAACAGTAGAACAAAAAAAGGCCTGTACAGGATTCTAGTAAGTGCAATTTATTATGTATTTGTGTATGCCGCTTTTCCCTGTTGTCCTTAGCTATTTATTTTGCACCCAGCTTTGTCTTAATGGTCTCAGGCTTTCTCTTTTTTTAAAAAATGTATATTTAGTCAGTGATGTTTCCTTTTCTAAGTAAGTATAAAAGCATTTCATCTTCAGAATATGATATTTTTGACTGTAATGAAATTGCAGAATTTTAGTATATGATAAAAACAGCAGAGGCACATTCTCCCTCAAAAACATTGGGCAGGTGGTCATAGATATATATGTATATATGTATTTAGATTTATGTTAAGCCCTCATCCTGTTACCTTTACATAAGCAATTTATTTTATTGCTAAATTTTAGCAAGTTATATGGAACATTGCTCAAAATCTGCCATTTGGTATTAATCTAACTCCTGTTGTCTCTGTTAATTGAAATTTTTAAACTCAAGCCAAATCTGTGTAACATTCACAGCTGGGGCTGTGTGCAGAAGCACATTCAGAGATCAAACTAGTGAGAGCCTGGCCTTGAGACCAGTTGGTGTTGATAGCAAAGAAGTAAAAGACAAAGCAAACAATGAATGAAAACTTTCCTTCCCTCAGCTGAAGTTTTAAAAGTTACAGATTTAAAAAATGTGAATAAAAGTTGTTTGGTTTTAAATTATTCAGTTGGAGGGTTGTTTGTTTCCGTGTTTCTTATTTTTGTTTTTACATATGTATGCTGTGATAATACATTTTTATCCAGCATTTATCACAGGCGTCTTCTTAGGAGCTGCTTGGGGAACTGGGGAAGGAGTCAGATAAGACCTGAACTTTTAGTGTCCATGACATACAGCTTAACTTGCTCAAGACTTCAAAGAGCAACTCCTTGAGTGTTTCTTTATATTTGTGTGCTACTGTTTGAACTGTACTGCAGTAATGAGTGCCTGGCAGTTCTGCAGTACCAAAGGAAACCATGAGAAGGTAAGTACCTGGGGCAGATGGTGCTTTTTCAGTCTCTTGGCACTGTGTTATGCCATACAGCTTCTCCCAGGGCAGTTTTGGACACCTCACAGGGGTTTCCTATTCAGCACAAACGCACAGGTAAGCACTTATACAGAAAAGCCTTATACAGTTATAATGAGTTACTTCAGGAGTATTACACCAACACAGAACCTTAGAGGGCCTTTAATTTGTAGGCTGACTGTAATTGCAGAGATTAAAATTGTGTAATTCGATGTGTACTGATCCAAGTGCTACATCCCTGCAAACCTCTTGAGACAAGAGGCCACAGGCCTAGGTACTAAAAGTGTTATATTCTGCTGATTCTATACCTGAGCCTAGGTGGGCTGCACTTCTAAGTAAGGGTGTCTCTAAGACACTCAGCGAGTTACTAACTGGCCATTTTTGTGAAATCTATATCTGGAAATTAATTTAAATTAATGATCCTCACAAGAAATGGAAAAATACACGAAGTGTTATTCTGCCGACCATGCTTCTGCTAAACATGTAAAACAGTGCATCGTTGAAATGAGGGAGGAAGGAACTGCATCAGACAGAATTATTTTAGACCAGAACTTTCTTTTTTGGAACATATTCTTCACTTTCTTAGTATGTGAGGAACAGTTTATTTTAGAGTCAGGTTGCTCTTTTTTGAAGTGCCTAAAAAAGCTTTGCCATCTCTCTGAAGGATTTAACGCTTCCCTCCTGTGTCAGATTTTGCTCCCTTCTAGCTTTGGTGATAAAATTCTGGGCTTGTTCCTGAAGCCATTCTGTTCTGCTCATCAGTTCCCCTGTACTGGCAGCTGGGTTACTTCAGGCACCGAAGTCCAGATACTGCATGGTATATACACAAACAAAGAACTATAATAATTTGCTTGTTCTTACATTTTTTTCCCTGCATTCTTCTCTCTGTTTTTTCCAAAGTGAGGGAGGGCATCCTGCCCAGCTGGTCTACGTCAACCTTACTTCTGGCAAGAGATGAACAAACAGCTGCTTTTGCAGCAAGTGAAGCTGCTTATGGATGAACAATTCTGCCTGTGTCTGAGCAGGGGTGACTCATGCAGGCTTTGTCACTGAATGGCAAGGGCTTTTGTAGAACTAAAAAAGAAAAAAAAGCTCTTTTTAAGATCATACATAAGCTCTATTGATAAATGTTTTGATGGCTTGACTTGTTTTTACTTGCTTTAATGTTTGCTGCTATGAAGAGCCAGTCACTTGTATTAGCAAGAAGACATTGAAGTGATGACCAGGTACTTGCTGTTGAAATCATGTTAAATATGTAATCAGTTAGGCAATAGCAAAGTACTTTTATTTGGCTTAGCTGGACTATTTTTTTTTCCTTTAATTCCACTAGAATTCTCAAGGCACAAATAATAGAACATCTTCAGGAAGTCTCCAGAAAGATTTGTTGCTGCAGCTTCAGAAGTGCCGTGATGGTTACACTGCAGCATTCCAGCAACAGATTTCTAAGACCGTTTATTTCTATGATTGATCACAATCTCTTATCAACTCTGACACATGAAAACTGTTCAGTGTTTGAGATATTTATTTGGAAATCCTTTTCCTTCCTTAACATGCAGCCAGTAATATTTGCAGAACAATTACTGAAACTTTGAGAAGGATAATTATGAAAACTCGTTCTTTCTCTTAATGGGGAGAAAATGGAAAGCAGGAGAGAAACTGGAGACTTCTGGAAAACAGGATGACTCAGTTCCCTCCACTTGAATTCCTACCCACACAAAGAAGTGATTTTGTGAGCTGTCGAGGGCAGCGCTAAGTGAGAGGAAGATACTTGATGCGTGGCAAACAATAGCTGCCGCATTACTGACAGCTCGTTATTATAAGGCAGACAGTCAGTTATGCAGTAACAATGCAAAAAAAGTTAAACGCAGTGCGTATGTTTTGGCAGAACTGGGACTTTATGGAACAAATTTACATAGTTCTGGTCCACCTTTTAAGATTTTGCAGGCACCATAGTATTTGCTGTCAGTGGCTATGGCTGCACGTGCTGGTTGTTGTCTTCCGTGAGCATCACGCTGTTTGTGCCCGTCTCCTTTTCCTTCTGCATGTTTTGCTGGCGCTCAAGCACTGGAAAGGCTTTGGTGGCGACGTCGTTTTGGGTCTGTCAGCCTGCCCAACAGCCAGCACGGGGAAGCCGGTCTGGGGCATTGTGGTGCTCCCTGGGGGTGCTGCTTTCTGAATAATTATTTTAGCCAAATTATTGTCATTGGTTAAGAATAGCTGCAGTATTTAAATGCCTCACTGATTGCTTTTGCTAACGGTGTCCTGGGTTGACATGCAAATAGTGCAAACCTCTGGTGGAGATGGGAGCCTCTCCTGCCGCGTGTCGTCAAGCAGTGCAACAGAAATAAAAATAAATAAAAACACCAGCCAGAGAGTAGGTGCATAAAATTTATCATAAAGTACTAAAATATGAAGTAAACTCCTAACCATCCAGCATAACACTTGGTGTCTCCTTGGGTCACAGCGTCTCAGGGAAGAATTTCCCAGCAGGTGCTGCCGCCTCCCGAGACACTCGCAGAGCGAAATTACAGGACTTGGCCTGTTCTGCCCCGTCAACCCTCTGATTGGCCACCTGTCCGCGAGAGACTCTCTCTCGTTTTATGGATTGGCAGTTTGCTTTAGTTTATGGATGTTTGGAATGTTTCCTTGACTGCCTGAATTTGGATTTCGGAAGCAGTCCTTCCCTAAGACTTCCTATATTGTTTCCCCTCAAACTTCTTAGTAAATAAAGCACCTGCTGTTACTGGCAGCCTGCTCGACCTTACCGGGAGTGCAGGCCCTGCAGGTGTAATGGCCCCCTAAGGCCTCCTGTGCCCGCGGGCCGGAGGAGGGCCAGTCAGGGAGAGTCCCGGTCCGGATGCACATCCTGACTTGCACTGTGGTCGGAGAAGCTCTGTGCTGCTGCTGGAGCCCGCGGCATCCACAAGGACCCATTTCCCCCTTCCATGTCCACTTTTCCTAAACAAGGTCGGGTCTGTGGTATGACCATGGTTTCTCACTGCCCTTCGCACTGAGAAGGATTCTGGAAGGAGGAATTGATTGTGTTATCCTGCCTTTTCCTCATCAGCCCTTTAGCATTTAAGGAAGTGACCCCATAACTATGAAACTATTCCAGAATTTGGCAGTTGCTGCTTTGGCTTACTAGTTGGTTCTGTGTTTTGATAAAGTGTTTAGAAATTATATCTTCTCTGACCCATTCAGCTCTACTGATTGTGCAGTACTTTGTGCTTTCCCTATGGGCAGAGGGTTATGTAGTTTGCCAAAAATAGTCACTTTTGGGGCCACTGCTTTCCCTTAACAAGAAGTGAACTGCTTATCAGAACAAGTTGTGCTAGCTTCATTGAGTTGCACTGAACTGGAGCTGCAGTAAGTTGGGAGGATCATTTGGGCATCCTGTCTTGCATCAGCAGAATTTTAATTGGCATATTGCAGCCATGGTGAATGGTACCCCATAAATACCAAAGATAGATATTAATATGCGATCATCCTCTTTCAAAAGATTGCTTTTTCTAACCCGTCAATATAATAATGGATCATTAATTTCTTGGTGCTGTTGAAAATGTGGGGAAAGTCAAAGGGTTCTCACAGTGGGTTTCTCTGGGCTTTCTGGAGCTCCTACAAATTAGGCCATGGGGAGGCAACACTTTTGCCCAGTTCTGCACAGTATGAACCACTGTAAATGCTGCCTGCTCTTATTTTACTCCTTCGTAGTTCTTGAAAGGCAATCCTCATGGTAGTTGCTATTTAAGTTAGATATTGGATATGACTGACTTGATATAAGTCAGGCTGTTTTCCACAGGCACAAACTTGGTGAGCTCATTAACTGTTTGGAGATTTTTGCCAACTCCACTGTTGCAAGTGCATCCTTCTGTTTTTAATGTGAATTAATTTTTGTGAGTAACCAAAAACAATGCACAAATGTATAAACAGCAGTTTGTGCTACTTCTGCATTGAGGTATTGCAGTGGGATTTTGTTTAATTGATGTAGGAAAGGTGAAGCTGAGCAAGCCACTTTGTGCCCTTTTTTTATTTTTTCTTATCTAGGAAAAGATAAGTACTTATTTTCATAAGGCCTGTATATGAAAATGCCTTTCTGAGAAGTCTCTAGCTTTAATCTGACCAGAATTATTGCCTGTCACTTTTAAAAGCATTGACCACATCTCGGTGTTTCCTTGGGCTTTCATCATTTGTATACTGTGGTGACAATTATTGCAGGTCTAATGCAGCTCCTGCTGATGCTTTTGGGGGTTTGACTGGAATTTTTCACTGACAACAGCATTGAGCTCTCAGCTTGGAATATTCCCTCTGGTTTAAATAATACAAGCTTTCTGGTTTGGAAGAGATGACATCTGTGACAGCTTTACTCTTTCTAATGCAGATGTGTGCTAATGCTACAGTCTGTGTTCTCTTGCTTATGGATCTGTTTTTGTAATCACAGCTCCTTCGGAAGACAATAGCAAAGCAAAGACTTGGAGATGAAGAGATTGGGGCTCGCCACTTTGCAGCACATGAACGTGAAGACCTCGTTCAACAACTGGAGAAAGCTCGAGAACAAGTAATAACTGCATGGATGTGTATGTGGTTGTTTACAGAGCTGGTGTGGTGACAAGTAAATTACTGTTTCTGTTGGGTTCTGATGGTTAGTAGCTGATTAGCAGCATGGATAGTGATGAGGGTGCTGGGATTCTTATGTGCACTAATTTGAACATGGGTACATGCTAGGAGCGAGTTGCCTCCTCCTACTCTAGATTATTCCTTCTCTTTTTTTAATGCATAGCAATGCCAGGTGACAAGTCACTACTGACAGCGAAAGAGTTTCTTTAGGGAAAACTTTTACAAGTGGGGTATGCAGCACAGTATAATAATACAGTGAGTGATGCATCCCTTAAATACATTCTTTGAATCAAATTTCCTGCACAAGGGTGAGTTTTCCCTCCTCTTCCTCCTGTCTCTTCACCATTCTTTCCGCTCATCTGAAAGCTTCTTGCGTCAGACCTCTTTTCCCTCCTTCAAGGCCATATTAATATTATGTACAGTGTACTATTGAACTGGTCAGACTCTTTCCCTGATATTGATCCATATCTTTCTGGAGGATTTGGAGGGGGTGGAGCAGTGTTTTATTTGCTGTCATTTCATACTCATTCCTACCGGTGTCAGTTCCAGTCTGAATGAGCCATTTGGTGACTCAGGAGGAGGTGCGTATTTCTTGTTCTTCAAAGTGCAACAGGACTGTTCACTGTATTTGTTCTTCCTCTGATAAGATTCTTTTTCTGATTTATCCATTCCTGAGTTCTCTTCTGTCCTTCAGCACCTTCAGCAGCATCATCTGCCTCTTTCCACTTTATCTTTTGTTACCTTTTGGGGTTTATCAGTGTTGTATGAGGTATCAATAAAGACTTCTCATCACACTGCAGACTTTTTATGTCCGGTTTTCTCTCCTTGAAGGATTGACACACTTTGTCCTTGGGTATCTTTTGTACTGGACTACTTAACACCTTTGGTTAATAACTAAGTTCACCCTGTCAATTGAACCTGGCTTATTGTGTACTTGTTTTGAGTTCCTTTTCTTATTCTATGAACCTTTGTTGCTGAAAATCCCGTAAATTATGTACCCATATACCATGGGTACAACTCCTCCTTAGAAACTTTCTTTTTGTTCTTTATTGGCAGAGTTTGCCAGCTTATAATTCAGTTGAGTTAATCCCTGAAGTCCCAGAAGTTACATGCTAAGAACTGCATAGTATATTTGTAGCATTGTATATGAATTAAGCTTCTTTTGCTGTTATACTTTAGTCATTTTCTAGTCATTTTGTTAACAAGTCTTAACTGCTAATATTAACTTCATATTAATGCAATAGCACCAAAAAAGAGTAAAAATAATTAAAAATATTGTTGTGAGTGTGATCAAAACAAAATGGAAGCCATTGGGATTTTTCTTCCTTCTCAATAAAATCTAAGAGGTGATATGTGTGCAGGGGAGAGGATGGAAGTACAGGTTTGTGAATATTCAAATCAGTAGTTATAGAGTGCTGCAGCAAAGTTATGATCAGAGCTTTTCTTTCAGTATTGTCAGTGGTTCCATTGAGGACAATAATTACATTGTAAATGTACTTGATGAATATATTTTGAATACAACTCTGATTTCTTCTGATTTCTTCTTTGGAACTTTAAGGATATTTGAAGTCATGCTTGTCATTTATAAATTTTTAGTGAGCTTTTGCAGGATAGGAGTTGTGACCTTTGGAAACAGTTTTGACCTTCCAAAATCAATCCTGTTATGGAAGTACTTGCTTCTGTTTTCAGTTTAAACACTGTGCGATCTGTGGTTTAAACTTGAAAACAGCAACACAGTTCTCCTGTTCTTTCAGACAGAATCTCTGAGACTTGATCTTCAGTCTGCACTGGATGAGCTAGAGGATTTGAAAGAAGAACGCTCTTTTTACCAAGATAAGGCTGACAGACTAAACCAAGAGCTTAATCATGTCTTAGGAGGGCATGAAAACCGTATCATTGACATAGATGCTCTGTGTATGGAGAACCGGTGAGTACCTGGCACACTTTACGATTCCCCTAGAATAAATAGTTTATTGCTACAGCTTTAGGAAGTCGATCACAAGAAAACTTGTGATCGACTTCCAGGAATACATCCAGGAATAAAAATTAAGAGACTCTGTTAGTTTGTTTAGTGTGTTTTGTTCTACTGTAGATATCTATCAAATAATACTGAGGAAGTTATTATGTGGGAAATTACCAGTGCTTGATTGCTCTTCAGAGATGTCAGTAAAATTCCGAAACATAGATAAACAAGAAGAAACGAGAAATACAGCCCTTTTTATTCCCATCACTGTATGACATTCAAAATCAAGAATATTAACAATCAGTGTCTTGCGAAACTTATAGTGAGCTGTAATGGGCTAATACTGACTTGGAAGCAGGGACTTTGAGTACCCTGAGTTATCAGCTTTGGATACAGTTCTCGTCACAGGGATTGCTCATCAACATGAGGTGATGTGTCAACACTTGTGCCGGTGAAATTGCCCATGTAGATACACCTCAATATTTTTGTCATTTCATTGGAAAAAGATCATCTTTTATGGTCTCTGCTAGGACAGCAAAGAAGAGTCATTGACCATAGGAAATACTTCCTGTCAAGAGTTGCTTTAAAATTAAATAGAACTTGTAAGACACTGTTTAAAGTTTTGAGATAGGAAAGCATAATACAAAAGTATTACTTCCTCCCAGCAACTCCAGGTTTGCTTCCTATTTTGCATGGCTTGCAGAGTTTTCTATCAATTTAACTCTCTCCTTTCTCCCCACTAAGATATTGCTGTGGCTTTTTTCTTTCAAAATAGTTAAACTCGCACAATCCTAATAACAGGATGTTATATATGCCCTTCATATGAGAAAAAATAAGTGTTTTTTTTTTCCTGGTATAGAGATAGTTGCCTAGTCCAAGTGCATAAACTCCACAAGGACAAACTGCCTATTATTTCATTACCACTGTTAAGTTTCCTACTTTATGATTGCTAATGAGACATGCTGTGTAACTGATACTGCAGTTGAAAAGCTCTGCACAGCCAAGTCTTGTGTTGACAGGTACACAAATCTTCAAGCATCCATCTTGTAAACCTTCAAGTGCAGAGGACACAAGTAAATGCTTCCTGACTAAGTACTTCCTGTAGCCATAAAAAGATCCTTCCAAGAATCTGAGGATGAAAATAAAATGGTTTTGCAGCATGCTTGGCAACACAAGGGCAGCATATTTTTCTGATGCTATTTGTTTGCCTACTTAAACTTTTATGGGGTTAAGAGTAAGAAGATTTTATTATTTTATGCTTTAGAAAAACCATAGGAAGAAAAGAATTCTGTCATGGTTAAAAAAAAGTAGATGCCAAATAGTAAGGAGACTCCAAAATACTCAAGCGTAACATGGTGGAAGTTATTATGTGGTTTTTTTTCCAGATATCTTCAGGAGAGGAAAATCAACCTTCAAGAGGAAATAAACCTTCTTAAGTCTAATATTACTAAATACAAGGTAGAGTCCTCTAATTTCTCTATCATTTCGACTGTACTCCGTTAGTCATAGAGGTTACTGTTCATTCTCAGGTTTATATGCATTTAAAGAATAAAATAGTGCCTTCAAAGAGAAATGCACCATTAACATTCTAATAATATTAGTACCAATCTTCCTTCTGGGCTTCTCAGCCAATGCAGTACCAAGTGATACCTTTAGGAATATCTTGAAAAATGAATGAAACACCTTCCCTAAGTTCTTTGGCTCCTGCTGGGGAGCCTCCCAACCTACTGGTAAGTGGGAAGTAGGGGGTCAGGCAGCATGTGTGAATGAGCACAGCTCTGCTTCTGTCACAGCAGTTCTGTTTCCCTGCTCGCTCACTACAGAACTATTTTTTGATGTATCTTAGTGGTTACTAAGTCTTCATTATTCTTTCTTTTTTTGGATAAGATATGTGCTGTTTTTCATTAAATCTTCAGAAATTAGGCCTGAGGGCAAAATTTTCTTGCTCTTCCGTGAAGGCAAGCAGCCTGTTTTCTTCTTGTGATTTTGGGGTGTTGGAGGAGACGTCCGCTTGTCAGAGCACGGGAAGAGTTGTCTTAGTCAATAGGACTTTTCACTAGTTAGATCACTGTGAAGCAATCACAGCACTAATTGTTTTTTATGCATGAGCAAAGATCCTTAAAGTATTGCCAGCTTCATTTCAGTGTTTATTTACTCTTATGACTTGCGTCTCTCGGAGTGTGAGTTAGCAGTTTTTATGAGAACTGAGAATCACAGGGGTCTCGTGGGTTTCACAGAATTGTAAAGGATTGGAACAGCTGGACTTTTGTTGCAGAATCATGATTCTGCTGCAAACTCCTAAAGGTCAGTGTTTACTACTGAAAGAGCTTCCAGAAACTGTGGTAGAGGGGTTGGGGGGCGTGGGGGGGGTGTTCCTTTTTAAGCCTATACAAAGAAATGATGGAGGAAGTCTGATTTCGTTCCCAGCTCATGTTCTCCATGGAATATTGCAACATATTCACTGGCACTCAGCAATTTATTCAGAAGTAGGCAAATCTTAAAAATGCATGAGGGGTGGGAGGAGGAGTGGGAGAAATACAATAAAGTCATTGTAATGAGACAGAATGAGTCTTTTAAAATTTCAAAGACTCTTTTGGCTAGAGAGTCCCATACTCCAAAAGGATCACATCCCTAAAGAATAGTGTGGATGTTGCTTCAGGGGCAAGTTCTGAGACCAAAATCCAAAGTAGCAGATCCTTTACTCCTAATGAAAAGATTTGGAGCTATTGTTGTTCTAAAAGTATAATGTTTATTTTTTCTTTAGAATGCACTAGAGAGGCGAAAAAATTTGAAGACTCAGAGTAGATCCAGTAGCAGTGCTCTGACTGGAGTCCTTTCTGCAAAGCAAGGTATTACACAGCTGCAGCACAGTGCTGTTGCATATCTTACTGACTTCTTCCTGTCTTACATCTTGATTTCTATTACTTTTTTCTCACCAGCCAAAACAAAATCTTTCCTCGCTTTCACAGTTATTATCATGTGCTTTTTTTTCTGTCCTTTCCTCAGAACTTCATGTTATATTTCCCTCCTTATACCACTTCTCTTTTAGCTACTCTTGCCATTCATTCACTACCCAATCAACTGGATAAAGTCTATTTTTTCTTATATCTAAGCCCATCTGCAATTTTCACCATAACAAATCATCTTTTAGCTCTGCTAATGATGACAGTCCCAGTGCATATTCAATGGAGAGAGAGAGAAAAAAAAAGATTTGAGACAAGGGGAAAAGGTGCTAAGTTGGACTTCTTGTTCCTGTTCTTGGAAGCTTTATGTTTAGGTATTTTGCATGAAAACTTTTTGCCCCATGCTTCTTCATGAGAAGGGAAACAAAAAGGAAGCAAAAAGCAGAGTGTTAAGAGAAAATTCTTCTGTGTGCCACAGTGTCCCTTATATCCTGCTGTGTTCTCTTTCTTCATGTGTGGGTGCATTCACATATACAAATGCACATGAGATTAGTAATGTTTGACATTGTCAGTTGAAACTCAGTTTTCTGTTTTTCACTCCATGTGTCTTCTTCTCTGCTTACTAGCATACATCTATATAAAGAGCATAGGCCAGATCTAGTTACAGCCATTAATGATACTAGTCAACTTGCTGATGTGCTTGAGAAGTAAACAGGCTTTAAGCTCCCCAGGAAGAGTTCATGGGTGGCTGTATTTTCAAAACCAATCTGAAATAACCAAAAGGTTGTAATAATTCTAAAAAGTATTATAAAAGCTTACTTGTGTGCTTATGTTTTAATGTGGAAGGAAGAGAAACACCCCACTTCTACCATCTGTGTGCCTCAGTGGCATAGAAGAATGAGTTTGTTTCCTGCAGAACAAAATTAATTTTCTGAAAGCAAAATGAAGTTAGCAGAAAATGTGTCTGCCTATCCTTGTTCTTGCGATTGCTGTGGAATAACAATCAACTCCAAAAGCCACCACTTTCATGCCAACTGGGTATTTTATTTCTGGTCTTCGTTTTGTGTGTTAATTGAAGGAAAAGCTTTATTCATTTATGCAAAAGAATAGTTCTTTAATGCTAAGTAAATGTTTGTGTCATCTCTGTGCATGATAAGCATTTGTGTTTTTAACATTGTAGTCCAAGAACTGTTGTCGGAGGATCAAGGATGTAGCCTGCCAGTCACATCACAGTCCATTTCAGATCTCAAATCACTGGCCACTGCACTGCTGGAGACTATCCATGAGAAAAACATGATCATACAACACCAAAGACAAACCAACAAGTAGGTTGCATGACTCCTACATGAAGGAGAATTTACTTGGCTGTGAAAAAATGATTCATTTGCAGATGTTTTAGGCTTTGTAGCGTAGTCCTCCAGCTTCTGCTAGGAAAGGATTGGGTGACTGCTCAGATTGTAAAGGAAAACGTAGCTGCTGAATTTATTGCTAATGTAACAATTTACTAAAGAACATTGGTAGGAATAGCACATGTTGCCCTCAGGAATCTGAAAAGACTGGAGT
This sequence comes from Crypturellus tataupa, assembly GCA_034781795.1. NCBI lineage: Eukaryota > Metazoa > Chordata > Aves > Tinamiformes > Tinamidae > Crypturellus > Crypturellus tataupa. The sequence goes on along the minus strand of JAWLRI010000923.1, from coordinate 3,865,848 downwards.
GTAACATTTGATAGAGTCCAGGAGACTATGGGTCGTACCATATGGATATAGTCTATGGGTAGCCATTGCTCCTCGAGGTACATTTGCCAGAAGTTCTAAGAGATAAACACAGTTGGATTGCAAGCACACGATTTTTTTAAGTCTGAACTGAACTTTCAAGAAGGAGAATTTGTTTACTCTTAGCTGTTCTACTAATCAGTAGAATTCTTTGTATCCTGCACAGCACCTATGATGGCAGAATGTAATCATTTTTGACTCATTTTCTGATAGCCTGATATTATTGTTCTTCTGTAATGTATGAAAATCAGAGCTAGGAAGTGTTCCTTGATTCTCTGCTCATTTTTTTTTTCAACACTGAGTCACTACTGGTAATCAGAGGTTATTCAGGCTTCTCAAAGGCACATCAGGACCAGATGCCAGGAACAGGCAGTCATTTTTCATGGAAGGAAGTAATACTGAAGTAAACTGTATTGCACTAGAATAGATTATTCCTTTTTAAAATTGATAACTGATACTAGGCAGAATCCATTGCATATTTCTTAGTGATGTGGCAACAGAAGTGGAGGAGCATTTTATGGCCACTCTTAAATACTCCCGAGAAAGCAAATGCCTAATCACCTGCAGGGAGACCAAAGCAGTGAAAATGTAGCCTGCACCTAATTGGTGGCAGCTCCGTAACCTCAGGTCTGCAAGCTTGTCATGGAGCAGGACTTCTCTGCTGAGCAGTGTTAGCGGAGGAGCCAATGCCCTGGTAAGCAGCTCCTCACTCCCTTGTTACTGCTCATGTAACTCCTGAAGGAAAACATCAAGGGAGTACCTTTCCTTATCCCAGACCTCATCAGTCTTTGCCTTTCAACTGTGTCATTCTTGGTGTGCTAGCTTGCCTGTTCTTGCCTATAACTGCAGCAAGTATCTTCCTCAATATTGTGTCTTTTTTGGATCACAGACAGTCTCTAGCATTTCTCAAATGTATCAATGTGATAATGGCTCTATCTTCTGTTTTAAACTATGAAGTGTGTGCTTTCTTTAGATCAGCCTTCACAAGGAGATATTATTCTTTTAGCTGCTTTCCAAGCTGGTTATAGGTAGCTAGTAGAGTTGTGTATGTGCCCAGACTACTATTTTATGCATAGCAGAAAGATCAGCTTATAGGGATCTTATAGGAAGGTGATAATCCATTCCTCTTCTGAGGAAGGGGTGCTCAGAATTGTGGTGTTGTATTCAGTTTAGGACATTTCAGTTTAGGACACTTCAGGTAAGAAAAGGATAAATTTGGGGAAAGCTGAGTGAAAGTCGTCACAAACACTCCTGTGTAGCTTATTATCCTTTCTGTTACCTCTAGCTTTAGCTGTATTTTAGAAACTTTTAGCATGGGACTTACTTCATGTAGAAGCATCAGAGTTGTGAAAGGGTTACAGTGAAAGAGAGAAATGCAGGCAGGACATCAGGAATAACAGCCTTTAGTTGAGGTACCGTTTGTTTGGGACACTTAATTACAATATAAGTCAGAATAAATCAGAAGGTAGAAGTCTTTATCCTCCTCTTCTCTTTCCCTGTGCAAAGAGTATGTTCAGAGGATACCATTACTCATACTGTGGGTTAAAGAATGTGCGATTCTGTTGGGTGAAGAGTGCGAGGTTTTGGGGTGGTTGCGTCATTCAGGGAAGAAGTTTTACTTGTGATATTTGATAGATGATTGATCAGTTAGTGGTTCTGTTACCAGTAAATGAGAATCCTGAGACCATATGAGCTCATTTGACTCCAAACCGTTAACCTGCTCTGTTTTGCTGCTCGAAGATGGCGATATGGCTATTTAAGTTTACAATAACAGAATGGTAGATGGCTTTTTGATTAACTGATGCTATAACAGATTAATGGTTCTTTTCTTTTTTAGTTAGATTAGATTTTGGATGTACTGTAGAAGATGGGTTTCTGTGACTGTTAAAATCATCCACTGCCACTTTTTCTTGGAACAGACACGCTTTTATTGGCTTCTGTTATTGCTATTTTACTAAATATGTGGCAAGATAAAGAGAACTGTAGGAATATATGCCTAAGAATGACTGGCATAAATCCAACCTTTCTTTTTTTTCAGTTCCATGTTTAAGATAAATAAGTGTTTCTGAAGAAAAGAGGTCAATTTCTATAGGTGATTCGTAGCTACTACTGCTGAGGTATAAGTAATGTCCTATATTTTTCCTCACAAACAAATCAGCTTAGTTTGAAAAGATAGTCCTAAATGAATTCTGCAGCAAATACTGCAAAATTGAATAGTTACAAAAATGCAAAAATAAGCAGCTCTAACTCAGTCTAGAAAAATCTTTCTGACTTACACCAGTAATAAGTAGTTTAATATATATCTTTTTTAGCACATTTTGTTAATGCATTTGCCAGCACCCATGCAAACCAGATGGATTTAGAAATTACCTGAGCAACGTTGCACTAATTTTAATGTCCTTAACTTGAGTGAATTCAGTCGTGGCCAAAATAACAAACTATACTATAGTTGAGTAAGTACCTTCATGTCATGTATTGAACTGGAACTGTAGCAGTGCCAGGCCCTATTTACTGCCATTTGGGTGACTGGGGCTGTATGCGGGCACATGCCAAGATGCGCACTGAGGGTGAGGTACAGATCTCAGGTGCCGTAAATCAGCACGTCTCCCTTGGGGTTGGGCCCAGGTGTGTTGTCAGGTTTGGGTTGACCTGCTGGAAAGCAGCTTTGTGGGGAGGGATTTGGGAGTCCTGGTTGACAACAGGTTAACCATGAATCAGGTGGCCAAGAAGGCCAGTGGGATCCTGGCCTGCATCACGAGGAGTGTTGCCAGCAGGTCGAGGGAGGGGATCCTGCCCCTCTCCCACAGCACATACAGAGGTGGCAAATTGCTTGGAGCTTCACAAGGGAGAGGAATAAATGGGACAAACCATTCTGTATTCAGAACTACTTACACCCTTATTTTGTCAAAAAATATTTCTGTAAGTACTCACAGGGTTATGTGGTCTACATGTCCAGTACCTGGGCACTTAGGAGCCTGGGCCGTAAATTGGAATATGGAAGTGGAATTATCAAGTCTGAAACTCTCAAACCAGAGAGAAGTATTTTGAAGCAAAATAAAGACTCCATAAATTTTGGACTTGACTGGAAGAGGCAGTAGTAGATCCATCATAAACTTGGTGGCCTGCCTAATTGCTATATTTCAAAGGAGGAATAAACATAACTGCTCCGCAGTGCTTTCTGTACTCTGCTGTGAGCATCAAGGGGTGTTTGCTCTTTAATTGTTATAGACCCCCCCACATCTCTATGCTTTCTTTGATATTATGTACTTTTTCTCTCTTACTTTTTATATGAATTCTCTCTCTCATCTTAATGTTTTGTAACCTTTAAAATACTGCAGGCTTTTATTCCATTAGTACAGAGCTTTAAAACATCTTTTGTCCTTGATAGCCCGTTCTTCGGGCCCCTTTCATTTTCGCTGCTCTTTTTCGTGCCCTGCCCCCTTTCCGCCCTCTTGTGTCAGCAGTGACAGCCCAAGGGTGCTCAAATGGCCGGAGCATCAAACTGTGGGCAGAGGCTCTAGTGGCTTGGGGAAGATGTGGTCCGTCTTGCAGCGTTGTGAAGTGCTGCTCACAAGCACACAGCTCGGACTGAGCTGCCCTGTCCTGTGGCTCTGATTCGATGAGTACAGCATGCTCCGCATTACCCCGGCTGCCCTGCCTGGGATGGCTGCCTCCGCCACCAGGCTTCTCCCTCCGCTGGGTATCGCCTGGGGTGGGTGTAGAGACTTCTGGCTCTAGGAGATGTGGGAGAGAAACACTTTCAAAATGCATTACAGAAAATAAAACAGCCTTCTTTGCAAGATAAAAATCATTTGATCCTGTGAGAGAATTAAGACCAAAAGGTAAATCCAGCAGGAGAGCTAACTGCAAATAGCATTTATGGAGGAATCAGATACAAAAGAAGAGGTGACCCAAGAAGTGCGGTGAAAACTAAGAGTGGGTGATAAGCGCTATGAAGTGTTTGAAGCTTTTTAGTAAGAAAGAAGGCGTTCAGTACTAAAGTAAAAGATTTAGTAGAAATGCTATTGCTTGCCCTATTAAGCAATCTTAGGGCTAGGAAAACCTTTGTGAATAAAACAAGAGGCCAAAAGGATGTTTCAAAACTTCAGAACCAGTCCAGATGTTGTCTTGAGTTTTACACAGTCTATTTGCATAGCTTTATTGCCTAATTTCAGCTGTAGAGGAAATACAAGTAGTCTGAAAAGGGGGTATTTGCTGATAAGGAGATGAAAATACTATGTATTGATACTGTTGGTCTTTAAAATAGAGCACAGGTCAAATGCCCGGTACATCCTAGACTTTTCTTTTCCTGTCATAGGCAAGAAGGTTAGGCAACTACACTTCATTTTTTTCAGAGTTTGAGGGTGTTGTCCATTGCCTTCAAGTAACTCTTTAAGAATTGAAGTGTATGTAAATAGTGATCTTTGGTTAGATCACTGTGATGTGAAATTTCATCTCAGCTAAATAATTTTTTTTACTTTCTTTTTTTCCCAAAGAATTCTAGGTAATCGAGTGGCAGAACTAGAACAGAAGTTAAGAACATTGGAAATTGCTGGCTTGTGGAGTCTTCCAGGTTAGTAGAAATTCAAAAGAGCGATTTCTATTATTTAGTTTTCAATGACATATCTGCATTTAAGAAAAACTTGGCTATAATAATTTTCTAATGCGATAGTGATTTTGCAAATGTGATGTTCAGCACATCTGAGAAATTAAAACCCTCTAATAAATGTTAACTTGAAACAAAAAATCACTAGACTATTCAAAGATGTTTATTGCATAGTTTGAAGGCAAAAAAAAAGAACTGTTTTATTTAAGTGGTTTTATAAAATGATACATTCAGGATATTAGCTATTAAATTTTCAATAAATTTTATTTATTAATTTTGTACTTTCTGTAATTTCCATAGTGTTTATTACTGTATTTTTTCATATTTCTTTCTGTAGAATCATAAATTCTGAGAAATTGTAAATGTAAAAGAGCTTAATTTTTCTAGTCCATCTCTCTAGAGGAGGATTATTTGTGGTAGCATCATCTTAAATTTTGCATTTGGTTTTAAATTACTCAAGTAATGGGAAATTAATCTGTTTCCTAATAGACCTTGCTATTAGGAAAATGTGCAATATTTAATTTACACTTACTTTTGGCTTCTTTTTCTCCCATTGCACCTAATTGCACCTCCTTCACCCACTGTAAATTATTCGTCTCCATTGTTTGCACCACTAGGCATTTTTGTTTTCAGTTTTCAGTTACTAAGAACTTTCACTAGTGCTAGCGGTGGTGGAAACTTGTGTGCTAGTTGAAGTCAAAAAGGCTTCTAGCTTTTTTGACTCTGCTATTTAGAGCAGCAGTTTCCATGCAAACGACAGCATTTGACAAAGCTGAAGAAACCTTGTGACAAATACTCGTGGCCTACACTGTTAACCTTTTGGACTGATATGGTGCATTTCCACTTCAGTTTGCCCATTGTAGGACTTTCTGAAGCTTGATTTTTCTGAAACTGGTTTTCTCTGTCATTGTTACTTCTCAGAACTGAAGGTCACAATTTGTTCCATGGAGTGTAATTCAATTAGTTACCTAATGCATATTATGATGAGCACTTTTGTCCCTTCCCACCTTTCCCAAACGCAGGCAAAATATTTATATAGACTCTGCTAGTGCAGCTTGCATGTTGGTACAAATATGTACCATGAATTTAGCAGTTAAATGTCCTGGAGGGTTTTTTTTTTCAAAAATACTATTCCATTTACATAGTCATAAATGCAGTATCTCAAAACTTTGCAAAATATATTGAAAAAGAATATATGGAACAAAGGAAACTTCTTATTCTATTGTTGGTCTATTTACATAAGATATCAAATTGATATTTATAAAATAACAACTCTTTTTTTTTTTCCCTTCCTTTCTTTTGCTGCCTGAAGGCCTGAGCTACAATGTCTCAGTAGGATTTGGGAGTAGGTTCTGATTGACATGTATATTTTTAGTAACTGATTTTAGCAGTACGTTAAATGTTGTTGCTGCATGTAAATAAACAGAAATGTTATCTGAACACTTTTATATCTGTCAGATTACGATATTCAAATAAGTGAGTTAGATGACCACCAGGGAAACAGAGGCTGCTGTTCCTTTAAATTGGTGAAAATAGTGACAAGGAATGATCTTCAGTGGTCTTCAATAGATGTAATGGAATTTTACACTGGATTGCAAGTTCTGTTAAGCATCAAGGCTTGTTGGTTGATTTACTGATTCCCTATTAAATCAAGAGTGTATTTTTTATTTCCAAGTGCAGTTGGGTCCCAAGGTGGTCAGAAAGAGTCTTGCAACACCTGGTGGGTCACTGGTTTAGAGAACATTGAAACCTTCTGCTCCATAAAACAGCAGTGTATAACAAATAATGTGGAAACTATCATAATGGCCTGTGCAGCTGCGTCTTGGCTTGGGTGAGAGGCAGCATGTGAAGAGTATCTCATCTAGTCAGTATAATTTGGTTGTGAGGTAAACTTTCTCTTACTGGAAAAACTTACCCATGAAAGCTGATGACCTGCTGCTAATAGATAATAGTGCATTGATAAATTGCAGATATTGTACATGAAGCTGATGTTTCCAGTTAGGCATCCTTGTTTATATATCATTTATAACATCCACCATCACCATGATACTGATATGTTCCAAATGCTTAGAAATTATCTTAATAAACTTTACCCTACTAAAGTAAACTTTACCCTACTTGATCACTACTGACTTCTTCGGTTATATGGTATATTTGTCATGTGCTTTATGTGCAATGCAGGAATTATCTGTGGGGAAACTAAACCAAGAGGAACTGCATATTTTTGATTTTGAAATAGTGAAAGTGGTAGCATTAAGTTCAGTTTCTGTAAAAGTTCTACCTACCACAAACTGCAGCTTCCTATTTCTGAAAATTGGCTTTAATTGAACCAATCTCTTACGAAATCTGTGAAAAGGGAAAGCTTGAGTATAGATTGCCTTGATAAGGCAGCCAAGAATGTGATGTTTGCAGAAACATTTCATTCTTTGCTCAGTCTTAGATGCTTTTGCAATTGGTTCACATATGCACGTACGTTTTGTTAAGCATATGCAGTGATAATATATAATAATGGCCAGTTTATTCCCCTCAAAATTGATGTTCAGATTTAGGCATTCACGTAAGCAGTTCTGTATTATTCAAGTCACCGTTCCTGAAAATCTCTGATATTCAGTGCCTAAAAAAAAAAAAAATCACCCATGACTCAGCCTTTTTCTTTCCAGGTTCATCAGAATGTTTCAGAATTTCTCCTTGGTCTGCAGTAATCAGCATGGAGCAATTGAGAGGTGGCATTCAATTGCTCAGCAGCTGCTGAGGACACAGCCAGTTACAGTAGTGTAACTGTAGTGTTTAAATGGAAAAGAAAATGTAAAAGGATCCCCAAGACTGGGAATCCTTTAGAGAAATTTGCTTGTCCTAGAGAAGGAAGCAAATAACTGAATTCACTACTGTTGAAGACCTATTTGTTTGCCTCTCTTGAGATCTGCACTGTAATCACTAAAGTCCTTGAGAAATTCATTGTATAGAGGACTCTGCACAAAGCCTTATGAGTTACAACATTCACTGTACCCAGCAGCTAATAGAAATTTCCTCTGTGTAGTCCAACTTCAGGCCACGATTCACAGGATACAGGCCAGCAATAGCCATGGCTCTCTTTCAGGAAATGATGTGAATCAGTGTAAATAAATAAATAGGGACTCAACTCCATAGCTGTTGCTTCAATGTGTGGATACAGAGGTTAGCTCTATTTTCTGTAACCAAGTCAGTTTTCATAAAAATGTTGTGAAAGTAAATGTGTTTACTACGTAAATGCTGACTGGAAGTAAAGAAGTTTCTTTTTTAAAGCTTGTCTTGGAAGCTTTAAGGATCCCAGCTCAGGCTTTACTTTATTATTCTGACAAACAACAATAACAACAACAAACACCCTTAAAAATAATTCAGATTAATCTTTTTGAATCTTGTTCTGTTGGGTGTTACTGGATCTTTGGGATATGTATGGACTATGTTTATGAATATCTTTTGGATGTTTTCATACCACTAGTTCCTATGTAGGTTAGTTCTTCCAAAACAAAATTCTTTCACCAGTACAGGAAAGTGCATTCCTATATCCTCTTCCATTCCAGTGCATTCCTCTTCCAGGGGCTTTTGTATTTGGAAATGGCAGTTGGGCTTGTTTTGCCTTGTTACCATTTTTAGTTAGTTTGCCTTACATCGTGAATTCTTTTATTCCACTCCCTTACAGTGATTATTTGCTATAGGAAAGGCAAAACGCTGCTGCATCCTTGATAGCGGGATCAAAGCTAGACAAATTGAAGTGTATTCATAGTGAAGCATCCTGTACCCAACTTGTCAGGGATATTTCTAAAAAAATCCTTGGCAACTTCAGTATCAGGGTATTTACAGTCACTGTTTTCAAAAGTAGTTAGGGATTGGGACAGCTGGACTCCTCATGAGAGGAGCTCAACTTTTATTGCTTCACAGAAGGTACCAGAACTTTGCCAAAGTTGGATTTATTCACACTATCTCCTGACCCTGTGCTCTTTTGAAAGTCTCTGTCTCTGATGGGTGATTAGATTTAGGATGTTGGCTTAAGGGGAAATGTACAAACAGATTTAGAGGGGGAAAAGTGATAGTAACATAAATGTCCAGTCTTATAGAGATAAATAGAGCGGGAGCTTGCCACCTTTGCAGCCGTTACTTAGCAGCTGGCAGTGCTCTGGAGGCCATGCGGTGCCCTGCTTAGCTGATCTTGCAGATTTCCTGTCATTTCACCTCTAAGTTAAAGGCAGTGTCAGTCACTAAAGGACCTGAGAATCCTGAATAGTGAAAGGTTTGCTAAAGGATCTGCAGGTGTTGCTTTCTGTATTGCTAAAACATGAAGGCTAGGCGTCTACAGCAGAGTCCTTAGCTGAAGAGTTTCTTGCAATTTTCTCCACAAAAGAGCTGGAAAGATGCCCTTTTCCATTTGGCTTGCAACAAAACTGCTCAGAAATGATTTGGGAGTTTTCAGATGAAAATCCCTGCCGTTCCCTGGCAGTGTCCATGTGCTTCTCCCTCAGCTCTGGCGTGCCTCTGCGGAGCTTTTTGCTTAGTTATGTCTTTGAAAGAGGGCATTGTGGGCTGATGTGTGTGTGGGACTGTGGTGCAAAACCAAATTTGTGATGTGAACTGGTACCTTGCTGAGGCAGGACGTAGAGGGCACAGTCAGCACTGAATGGCAGCATGCAAATGATCCATTTGGTAGTGGAAAGCCTAGCATGCCTCTTGTAAAACTTCTGGTATGATCAGATGATTAATATGCTGAATTGTATGGCTAATACAATTTGCTGAATGCAGCATCTGGTCCTCTTTCAATGTTTGTCCTTTACCCAGTAGTGTGGGTAGAAAAAATGCCTTTTCTATGTTTGACTTCCATATTTCAGCTGCAGTACAGAGGGATTTTTTCCATGCTGTGGAAGGATCATTTGAGATGCTTTTCCTGTTCTGTAGTATTCTATAACATTGCAAAAAAAAAAAAAAAAAAAAAACCCACCATATTCAAATGTAGGATCTGTTTGAATATCATGAGGGAACAATGAATGCAGTTGATGAATTAATGATTCCAGCATTTTCTTTGTTTTAGGTGGAAAGGATACTATAACATTCAGTGATCCAAATTTGCCTGTTATGCAGCGGTCTAGGTCACCCTTGTTAGCATCTACAGACAATCCACAGGAAACTGAAGTACAAGGTGAGCACCAGCAACGTAAAGAAAGTGATGGAAGTTGAGCACTCATTTCTTTCCAAATAAAAAGTAATAAATTTTTATGCTGGAGTAACAGAAGGCAGAGTTTCACTGGTGGCAGAGATTGAATAAATCAACCAAAAGTAAAATGGATAGATGGTCCCAGTACAAATAGCACAGATAGCTCTGAAAAATAACTGTTGAATAGATTACACAATGCTAGATATGTGATCTTATACCTCAAAGAATTTTCGTGCCAGATAACTTGATCCTATGAGAAGTTTTTCATGCCATCTGTGTTACAACTAACTGCCTCCTGCTCGTTTTGCCTCTGTTAAAATGCACAGTAGGAAAGCAGTGGGTAGAACTAGCTTAGCATTTCCCTGCATTATACCTGATATCTACATGAAAGGCTTCCTGATTGCACCCGATAAATTGAAATACCCTACGCCTTTTTCCCAGAGAAATAGACTTTTCTTTTATAGCTTTCAATGTGTTTTGTTAAATCCTTCCCCAAAAGCAAGCTTTAACATCTTCTTTCCAAAGTCAAGCTTAACTTTATTTGACAGTAGCAAAAAATAGTATGCTATACATAACCTTAATTTTCTCCTTAGTTTTTCATAATGGATGGAATGTGAATTATTATGCTTGTCTGTCAGCATTTGGATAAGCTTTTTAATGGGCATAAAGTTTTTGGTATGCCCAAATCTTTCTCAGCATAGTTATGAAACATTATAAACAATTTATTTGTTAGTCTTCAAACTAGATAGATGTGGCTTAATTTCAACTTTATTATCCATATCATCAGCTGATAAAACCTGACAGCCAGACTGATCATTTTTTATAATCTCGATCAGCTGATCTTTTGGTTGAAAATAAGGAATGAAACTATAGTGAATAGTTCTCCAGTGAGTAATAATAACTCATGAATATTCATTTTTATGCCTGCTAAATCATTGATCTTTATTAAATCTGCAGTTACTGGAAATGTTTGCTTGATGGCCTTGTGTTCTTTTTGCTGCATATTTGTCCTAGATGAGGCTGGTATTACAGTTTTGGTTAAAGCTGCCTGTCAAATCTCATCAGACCCTGTTTTTGTAGCATTCTAACACTGCTGAAACTTAGCTGTGTGCTGAAGCTTACCATGCTGTATTTTCTATTTTAGGTGTTTTTTTGTAATGTTACTCAAATCACTTGTTTGTGTTAAGGTTTATTGACTGTATTTTTTAAAAGAGCAAGGATTTAATAGTGTTACAATTGAAAGACTTCACCACTGAGGAATAGACTGAAAATCATTCACTTTTAATTTCCATGTGATTTAAAAAAAAAAAGTTAAATGGTTCTGTCTTTGTTGAGCTTGTTGCATGCTACCAGTGTTGATAAAACTCTGCATGCCTGCTTCCCTCAAGATACTGGAAATGTAGCGGCAGGAAACCTGGAGCAGAGAAGACAGAAAGTCTGCGGAGCAGGCTCTGATGTCAGAACTCTCACGTGATGGGAAGAGCAGAAAAGATGAGGACTGGAAGGGGTGAAGGAAGTCTGGGTGAGAGGGGGCCTGGGTCTGGCGTCACAGCAAGCTCACAGCATGGGAAGGAGGAACTGAAATTCTGACCAAAAGTGGTGTTGTAATAAAGACTGAAAGAGGATGAGAAACAGGCAGTGTGTGTCGGGCCTGGATGCATAAAGGGAAATAGGGAAGAGCTAGATAGAAAAGAAAGAAGGCTGGAAGAGAAACCCCCCTAGGAGGCAGGCAGGAGCCTGCCTAGGATGATGGTCAGAAGCATCTGTGCCTGACAGGTCACACTTTCCCCTCCTCTTCCCTGACCAAGGGATTAAAAAGAGAGCCAAGATGAAAAAGAGAGACCTTTCCTGTGAGAAAACTAGAAGGGGTTAAGAAATTACTGAAATTACCGATCTTTAAAACTAGACCTGATGATTTATGTTAGTGAACTACGATCGTGTAAGTAGTACAGAACCCTTGATACTTGCTACATACTTGGCCCAGGAGGCCTTTGCAAGAACATATATTCTTTATCAGGACCTTCTACAAAGGTTCTGACATCTATCAAATGTTGCTCTAGCCATACCTGCATGTATTCAGAGGAGCTTCTTTAGGCTTGCTTGATCTAATGTAGCTCTTTACCCTCTTCTTGTCAAGGCCTGTAATTATCTGCAGTGTTGCAGTTAAACTGGATGATACATGTCTGTAGAATGCGGCATGCAGCCTCGTGAAAATGCTTCATGTTACAGTGTGGTTGCATGAATTAAAGATTACTTTTTCCACAGGATCTCCCTTTACCCATTGCATGGGATGGGTGGTGGTTGTAATCAATGGTACTGGAAGCAGCCATCAGCTCTAACTGGAGCTGTTAGTGAGCTGATCTTCAGTTGTCTTTTCCCTTCACCACTGAGCACAGTGTTTGTGCCGTGTTGGCTGTGCACTGTTTCAAGCATTCTCTGAAGACAAAAGGAGTTTTTCAGTGAACTTTTCTTTCAGGTTCAAGTGCTTTGAAGTCATTCATCTTCACAAAATTACAGCAAGGTGATGGGGTGGTGTTAGCCTACTGTAGAGGCAGGAAGCTGAGGCATATGAAGAATAGTGTAGATTCCCTACTAATTTTGAGTGCCAATTTGAGATATGTAAGATTTGTTTATTTTTAGATCACTTCAAATATTCATGTTCCAACCTTAGGCCTTCTATGATTCTATGATTCTGTGTTCAGATACATAACAGGGGCCTGACAGTGCTGCAAAACCAGCTCCTAGAGTTCCAGTCGAGCACTCAGATAATGAGGATTAGATCCAGTGGGTAATCACCTTTGAAAGTTAATTTATCCCTACTTTGCCACAGACTTAAATTGCAGCTCTTCCAGCTTTCTAGGCTTCCTTAATCGTAGTAATGCTGTTTCCTTCATTCACTCCCTTGTCCCATGCGCTCCGCGGTGCCCAGGTTACGGACGAGAGGGACCAGTGGGGACTCCCGCCATGCAGAGCTGCTGCCGCAGGCCTGGTTTGTGCTCTCAGTGAGCCACAAGCCCCATAAATGCTCGCATAGTAGGAGGTACTACACGTGCAGTGCCTGAGTTATTTTAAGCTGTCTATACAGCCATACTTCTTTCATGTCCTAATTTTTCTTCCTTGACTTTGCAAGCTTATTTTCCATGACGCTTTTTGTCCTTAATTGATAGAAGGACGGATTCTTTCCCTTTTACAAAGCTGTTTGTTTACATGTTGTTGTTTTCTCTGTTCTGACACTCTTTATCCAATGTTTGGCTGTGGATATAAGGACCCAAGAAGATGACCCAAATCACCTTCTTCCACTGCTGTTTCGTTTTATGGTGTTACCCCAGTTACGAACACCATTTGTGGTAGGAAGAATGTTGCAATAACAAAGGTTCATTATTGGATAAAAGCTTGTGAACAGAAAAGTGGAACTTGTGTTAACCCTTGAAAGCAGTAGTGATTTAGGGATTAATGTTAAGCTCTGCCAAAAAACCCTGCAGCCAAGTAAGTGCCTTGCTCAGGGCTATTATCATCCCATGAAAACGGTGGCCCGAGCAGGCTGTCCTGTATTGTGTCTAAAAGAGGCTGTGCCTCTTTTAGAGCTGGCAGCTGGGGAAAGAGGATCCCAAACAGCCTGATCCAGTCGATGCTGATTGCTTGAAATCTCAGAAATGGGCCTAGGATGGGATAAGGAGTCGCTCTAGATAATCCCTTACCACGGTAGAAGTCTCTGTGCTCTGAGCCTGTTGTGAGGGTCTTTAGGGCAGATATGTATAAATACCTGAGCTGACATTGCTGTTTCATGTCTCTTTCAGCAGAACGTAAGGGAGAACATGATGAAACTTGTGCTGTTGCAAAAGAAACTGATAAAGAGGAAAATGATAAAGATTCTGTCAATTCTCCATCAAACTTAAATAACAGTAACAAAAATAAACATTTTTATCCTTCATTACCTCAATTACCTTCTGAGGAAGGAGAAATAAGCGAGCTTCAAAGTCAGATAGACAAACTGCCAGAAGAAGAGGACGTTGCAGAACTGGAGGGGAAGGGAGCAGAAAATTCAGCAGAGGTTGTGAATACATTAGTTGGACCTGAGCTTAATGGTTCATCTGAGGGAGAGCTCCCTATATTCAGCCCTGGCCAATCCAAGCCCGCAGATCCCTCAGCCTCAGAGAATGAACAGGCAGCTGAGACTGATGTCCTGAAAGACAGTGGTGAAACCTTGGAGAGCAACTGTGAAATTACAAAAGAAAAAGGGAGTCGAAATAGCAGCACCGTGGATATTGAAGGCCCTGGAAGGCCTGGAGATCTCCATGTTACAGCTGCTCACACAGATAACAGCTCTGAGGAGCAACCTGAATCTGAAGGCAAGAAACCATCTGATCCTGCTGAAAACTCTGAATATTTGGATAACAGTTTGGCTTGAGGTATGACGTCCAAGCCCTTGAGTTTCTTCCTTTCATCCTCTTGCACTGCAAACTATGCTGCTGTGAATGGGGATAGTGCAGTAGTGTGTCACAGAGTTGAGTTCTACATCAGTCTCTTAATATTTGTCTAATAATGGTGTTTTCATATTAATTTTGGCCATAGTCTACCAAAAATATGGATTACCTAAGGGAAACCAGTGAGATTTGGTCTTGTTTTTTTTTTTTTTTTTTTTTTTTTTTTTTTTTTGTAATCTTAGAAAATTTCTAGATAGGTTGACATAATTTATAATAACATGGCAAAGAGACCAGTGGTGATAATGTAGAATGTTGTGTCATCACCAGGCCTGTGTAGTGTGTATGATCTTAGGGCTACTCTTTTCTGATGACTAGAAATGTCTTCCAAAGACAGAAAGTTTGAAATGATAAACTTTAGAAGAGTCTTAAAGTTGAAGGCTTTTGTTTGTTTTTGCATTCTGCTTCTCTACACAGTGATTCTAAGTATATACTTAAATCAGTTATTCCTTTATAGGAAGCAAAATACTTCCTGAAAAACTGTCCTTCCATGTATGTAGTTCCCTCATTTCCAAATTTAATGTATTCTCAATTGCATGAATTTTGTCCTTTCCTCTCCCAGCTCGTCTCAGGAAATTACAGGGAGTTACTTCACCAGAGAACACCATTTAATGAAGCTGTAGAGGAAACCTCCCCAGAGAAGCCAGAAGCCCTTCCCAGAGACACAGCACTGTGGTTCCAAAGTAAGATCAGCAGCATGAGGAGCCCTGTCCACCCACTTGGCTTGTGGGCTACCACTCGGGGGACTGTGCTCCTCAACCTCCAGTGTTGGAACAGCCCCTGGGCTGTGTGATGGGCAGTGGCTTCCAGCCTGCTCCACTCCTGCCCTTGTTTTGAAAGGAATCAATGTCTTTTTATTTTCCTCTGGTTTGGAATTAAGGATAATTCTTCCTTTCATCCATAATTCTCCAGTCTTGGGTAGAGTAAGAGGCTGATTTCATTTGCTGTGGCTTTCTTATGCCTCTTCCCTTACTGCTGATGAGTTGTAAGAAAACATTGCAATAATAATTGGAGAAGGAGGGGGCTGCCCTGCCAGTCCCCAGCTCCCTACTGGTGCTGGAGCCGAGCCACTCTGCTCCCAGGACGGCAGCAACAAGAGAATGACAGCGCTGGAGTCAGCAACTGTGGGAGAAGGAGAGGCGCCTGCTTCCTCCCTGCTTTGGAGCACAGGGAAGAGTCTTTGCAGCTGTGAAGCTTCTATGGGCCAGCAGCCGTCAAGGCAATTTTTCTGCTGGCGTGAGACCTAATTGTCTGTAAATGTGCATTTCTCACTCCTCAAACTTGAAACCGATCAGAGAGAATTAAACCAAATTTAATAAAATACTACAAATAAAGAGGAAAATCCCTCCCAGGCTGAGTCGTCTTTTGACAAATAACTGCCAGCTGCAAATTTTTACAGCCCACTTGTCAGCTCCTGAATAAACAGAGTTTATATTAGCAATACTGACAAACTCTTCTGTCTGTGGAAGCTGAGCTAGCAGGTGCTGCTGTAATCAAGGTGTCGAAGTCCATGAACAGTTTGTATTCAGCAGAAGAAAGGCTGTATGTAAATGATTACATACAAATATAAGGAATTATGGTGGGAAGGTGAAAAATGTGGCTTGTGTCTGTTTTCATGCATTTTTTTTCTTACCAGGTGCATTCACGTAACCCTTTCAGTGTCTGTCTGCAGGCAATAAAGTGATATTAGCCATGCTCTTCAAAAAAGTTTCCTTTCTCTTTAAAGGTGCTTTGGCACTGCAGCATTTTGCTGGTAGCAGCAGCAGCAGCCCTGAGGAACAGGGAACATCTATATATTTAAGTGTGTTAGGGACATGAGGCAGCAAAAAGTTTTCATTCTGCATCCTGATCTCAGTTTAAGTTCCTCATCATCGTAAAACCAAGAAGAGTTTAAGTTTTTGAAAGATTGTTATGCTGTTGCCATTAATTACAGCTGACTGCATTATTGACTCATTTATATGACAATACTGACAAGTCAGGAGAGAAATAGCTGCAGACCCTGACATCTCTGGGAGAATTCTGAATCTCTGGCAGGATTTTTTAACTTTAATGCTGGGATGTTACATGAAGTGTCACTTTATTCAAGATGTATTCCTTTCCATTTTTTGTAGACTAATCCTGCGTGGAGCCCCCCTTGCAGGCAGAACTGAGGCAGGCTTCTAGCAGAAAGGTCAGGATTTCTCAAAGCTGGACTAAGATGTTCAGGGTGGTTTATGGCTGTTGTTTTCCTCTCTTGTGTCTTAGCTCCTGGTCTCTTAGTTGTCAGTTAGTGCTTTAAATTAACAAAGTACGGGTGAAAAAAAAATAGATCAGGCAGAGGCAGTAGCCTTTTAGTGCCTAAATCATTTGCTCTTTTGAATATGTTTCACAGAGAGATACAGGACCATCAATTAGGTCATCTTGCTAGCTGCCGTGACAACGTTCTGTCCTCTTGAATGTCATTTTTGTATCCTTGTAATCATTTAGTGCCTGCTTAAATATCTAGATCTCTGGAAACCTCATTTTTAGTGCTACATTATTGGTGCAGTCATGTTCTGTCCTTTGTGCCCAAGTGGAAGTATGTTCCTAGCTACGTTTTTAGCCTTCACCTGGGAACACAGGACTTTGATTCCAGGACGCTTGTCCAAGGAAGACAATGTTGCTGCACTATGTAATAACTAATTGAGTATTATTGCCAATATTCCCTTGGACATTGCTTTAATTGATACTGTTGTGTTCCTAGAACTATGATTTTTTCAGTAAATTCTTATTTTGTTGAGAAAATCAGCACTCTTTTCTTTGGTCTTGAGACTTGCACTGTTTATTTCTGGGACTTAAAAAAATGTGGAAATCACATCCAGCCACAGGCCCTTTTGGTGTTAGGCTCTGGGAAGCATACTGGGACGGGCAGTGTCGTAGCAGGGGCACGCAGCAGTTGGGCATATTTTACAAGTTGATTTTAGGGAAGTTGTCTCGCCTTAAAGTGATTTTGTGCGTTATTTGTGAGAAGGATTTGAAAGTCCTATGTTGTGGTTATTTGGAAAACTGCGCCGAGTGAATTTGTAGAATAAGTGTGTGAAAATGACAGATTAAGAAGCATCTTTTAGAATAATGCTTCCTTTCTAAGTGAGGCTATTTTTAAGCATATGGCAATTTGTATAATAAAGACGGGGAAATTTCTTTAATCCATATGAGCTCAGGAATGCATTTTATAATCTTAGTTGAGATTAAGTTGAAGGTCTGCTACATTTCTAAAAGATAAGATTTGGTTTACCATCTTCTGTCTTGTAGATTTATTTTCATGCAGTTTTATTTATTTGCATACCTTTCTTTTGTTACTGCTTGAATTAAATATGTAATGTGGTCCAAAAATATTAATATATTTTGTCATCTTTAATAAAAACATACATTTCCTGATACGCTTCTTTTATCTGCTTGTTTCCTTATTTTCTCAGTATCAGATGAATGTTAGTTATGAGTTAGTGTTTCAGCATTTTCAATGGCCTGTGTTAAATTGTGGGCACGCATTAAAAAAGTAAAGCTTTTGTGAGTAGGTTTTAAGTCTGTTAAAAATTATCTGACTTAAATATTTCCTCGGTCACTTTTCCTGGTCTAATTTGCTTCCATTTTTGTGTTAACAATCACGCTGTGTGTTTTGGCTTTGAAAATACTATTTATCTCTGAATTTCTAACTTTATCGTCATTGCGTAAGCAGCATTAAAACTTTTGTATGTAATTGAGTTACTAAACATCATAAACCACAAGAGTGTTGGGGAGTTTTTGTGGGGGAGTGAGTGTGTGGGCAGTAAACGGGGACAGTTCTTACCAGTGTGGTCTCCTCGGTGTGTGCTGTGACTCAGCCTTGTGGGTAACCTAAACAAGTGAAGTTACCACTTACTTAACATATGCTTGTTTGAGAACAATACCTGCAAATACAAGAAGAAAGATTAAACTTTAAAATAGAAACTTCTGCACTTCCCCTACATTTGAGGGGATGGCGGTTGTGCAGGTTGAACAACACGCCCCTCACAACTGTTGAAAGTATGGAGATCTTTAAGCTTTCAGATTTGTAGCTAAGTACCAGGTCATATTTACTGATGCCTTTTAGTCTTTGTTACCTCAGGTTACAGTGTCCTGAGCACTAATGACAGGGGACAGGGTCTTTACAGAATTTATCAGCCCTCTCTGTCAGCACTCTTAATTATATGCATTCAACCTCCAACTTCATAAAAGAGAATCCTACATCTTCAAGAAAATGCAGCACAGTGTTGAGTTGATGCTGGTTTTATTGATCTGCTTACAGAAAGTACACGCTCTACAAAGTGATACATATTTCTTAAGCAGCAGAAGGGAGACGGGAATCCTTCTGCCATGTATTTGGGCAACCAGTGGCAGAGCTGCAGGTGCTTTGTGCTGCCCAGGCAGCAGTGGGCTTGGGAAGTGTCAGTTGAGCCTGCTCCTGCCCACTGAGCCTCTCTTCTTCTTGTCTGCAAGCTCAGGCAGCTTCTTATCCCACAGGCTCTTGTTGCACATCCCAATCACGCAGCAAGCGAGACGCTTGCCCGCATTCCCATTTTCCAAACTGGCCTTGTTGTTGCCTTTGCCCATGTCATCTTCCAGCTCATGAATCACTACGGATCTGCCCAGGATGGAATATGGGCCAAACATTGTGGCAAAGAGGTTTGGCTTGTATTTCCTGATTTTGCCTTCTTTAGGAAAAAAGTTGCCAAAATCCCCTGGGTGGCGAGGGTGATTCACACCGAAAGGGTTATAGTGGCCTCCCGTGGAGTCACAACCGTCACTGAGATCTCCAAGCTGGTGGATGTGTATAGCTCTGCCAGACTGGTTGTTCTCGACTGGAAACCCATCCAGGGCAAAAATTGCTTCTAATCTTCCATGGGAGTAGTGCTGCTTGAACAAAACTTGTCCAGTCACTTGTGGCTTGTCAGCATCTATTTTGGGGCTGGGCAGCATTTCACAGGTGGCATAAATAATCCCATCAGTCTCATTATTAACCATCACTGGGTACAGCAAGCTCTGCCAGAGGTCATTCACTTTCCTCTGTATGTCCTGAAGTGGTTCTGAATTCGGATCAGGGTCTGTCACGACATCAGAGGCAGAAAGGGCAAGTCCAGCGACCAGGGAAAGAAGCAGAAGCATCTCGGCCATCCAGAGCCTGCAAAACAAACAAGCCATGAGAATTAAAGGTTGTTTGCAGCAGTATGCCTGGAGATAAAGGCACAGCCTGTCCTGGTGCTTCCACCGGAGTCTGCCCACCCTGACGAGTCACAAGTGAATCAGGATGCATACGCACTTTTAAAAACACATACCGCCAACAGCCCTGTCTGAAAACATACTGGTGACTTCATATTTCACAGCAGAGCTTGGTCTGGAAAAAATGCTGCTTTTTTCCTGCAGAAATGAAGTACTTCGGATTGATGTTTAATCAATTCTTGGGTTTGTACTGAGAGTTTTCTCCTGCTCCAATTCACGTCAGACAGTTTGCCAGGAGGCAGATTTCGTCAGGTTTTGGTCCACGTCTGGAAATGTTAGTTTTAAAAATTGCAAACAAAAAAGCCAAGCAGTCAGTTACCTTTCAGAGCTGCTCCGGAACCTCTCCCTCTTCAGTAGCTCTTGTCCTTGCTGCTGTGCAATGGGATGTGCTGAGCCCCGGTCCCTGCGCCGTGTGAGCCCGGAGCCTTTGGGCTCTGCCTGTTTTGCAGGAATTAGGTAAGAGCCGCTCGGGGAGGGGTCACCGCGCGGCCGGGGAGGGAGGGCAGTGTCTCATCAACGTTCTCGTTTTGGGCAGGGTAAACAGCTTGGCCTCTCCCCGCTACGCACTGCCCTCAGCCCTCACTGGCACTCCCGAAAACAGAAAGGAAAAAAATGTTCAAGTTCTTAAAATAATCTTCCTCTTCATGACTTCATGTGCTTATCTAAAGCGAGTGGCCTTCAGCATGCAGCAGGGTAAAAATAACCAGCTTTAAGGTACATGGACGGTTCTTTCCCTTTAACATGGTTGGCATAGAGTTGTTCTGCATTTTTATTTCTTTGTGAGGCAAAACTTAAGCTGGTGTTTTAGCAATGTTTCACATGGGCATATGCCAAAGTTTTGGTGATTTTAAACCGGAAAGGCACAATTCAACATGAGACACTGAGGTTCCTTTTAATGATGCCTCTCTGCAAGGCTCTAGGGCTGCTCTCCAGCACCAGCCTCGCCCGGTACCTGCTCTTGTGAATGAGGTTCCTCTCCCTGCCGCCTTTGCCAGCGCTGAAGGCTGCTCCACGGAGCAGCTCTTGGCGCTGAGGCAGCGCGGCGGCGCCTTCGGGCTCCGCGAGGTCATCCCGGCGCTGAGGGCAGCGCGTGTAGCTCGCGCAGGCCCTGCCAGCTCCCAGTGGAGAGGCGCCTGGCCCGGCGTGGGAGCCCTTGGGCTTTCGGCTGGGAGAAGAGAGCAGCAGTCGTCGCTCAGGAATACAATAAAAAAGGAAATCTCTCCCCAGCCCAGCCCAGGTCCTCTGCCAGCTGAGCAAAAGCGGCAAGGCACTCTCAGCTTCTGGAGTGGTCAAACTGTGCGCATTAATCCCGCTGGTATTTTATTCTAGCTCAATGCCAAGATACTCAGTTATTTTAGAGCTGATATTTTTTCTTGCTCTGTGAGGAAGAGCAGAGCTAGAGGAGTATCCGCCCTATCCCCCCTAGCCAGGGGCCTGAAACTCTGCGGTTCAGTTCTGCGGCGCTTCTTGAGCATGCCGAGCACGGTGCTCTGGCCCTGAGCTTCAGCTCTAGTCTGGAGCAGGACAAGCAGAGCTGCCTTTGCGCAGGGCACTCGCGAGGTGCTCGCGCCGCGGTGCCTGGCGCAGGGGAGCCCGGCTGCAGCTCATGAGCTGAGGGCGCCCGGCACCGCCTCCCGCCGCAGCCCGGCCGCCCGCGCGCTCGCAGCGAGGAAATCCGTGTGGCAACAGGACGAATCGCTCATTCCTCCAGCGCTTGAAAGAGGTGAAATGCTTCGTAATCACCTCTTAGAATTACAGACGGCTTTAAGAAATAGCCAAATGTAGAGGTGGATGCTTTGAACTTGTAGAATATATGAAGAAAGTTTCCAAAGCAGGGCCTGGTTGAAAAATTGCTTTGTAGCATCATAAACCATTTCTACAGGGACATAATGTCTCGAATGGGAGGAAGAAGGTTGCTTTTGAGTCACAAAGTACGGGGCTGTGATCGAATTTAACATCTTTGCAAGGAGATTTCTAAAGCAGCAGTCAATGCTCCAAGAAAAAATGTTAAAAAATAGGTTGAATTATTAGGCATTTCAAGAGAGAGACGGGTCAGAATTTCAGGTGTTGTAAATACAGCAGTGCTTAGAGGGATCTACTCTCCCTCCCTCCCCAAAAAGAAAGGGAACTGGAAAAGCCCAGGGTATTTGCTGCAAAGCTCTTTCTCGATGTGCTTCACGTGTGGGAATTAAGCACAAGTCCAGAAGGGTGTAAAGGAGATGATCAAAGGGACAGGAAGGACTGCAGCAAAGCACAGTGATGGATTTGTAGTGCACTGCACTAAGGAGAGTGCAAAGGAAATACTAGCTGCGGGTTTCTGTCAGAAAGATGTATTTTAAAAAGGAGAAGGACTGATAAATCCAAGAAATGCGATTGCTAGGGTGATCTGGCATCCATTCTGCTTTCTGAAAGGTGGAAGTGGCTAAGTAATAAGCAGGGGTATCCTTAAAACCTAGGGTTTCCCGACTGCCTATGTTTTGGGGTTTATTTTGGTTTAAAAAGAGGTGCCAAATAATGAGCTAATAATCTTTCAAGTAGATCGTAGTTAATGGGAGGAAAACCCAGAATGAGCTGCCTGTGTACTTGTACGTATGTTGTAATTCCTGTGTAAAAAATAGACCTCTCCCTTTACTGCAGCTCTACAGAATCTGTTGTATACTGAATTTTGTGCAATGCTCCAGAATTTCCTGGCCTATGCAAGACAGAGTCACTGAAACAGGCCAAAACTGTAGCTCATCTGGCTGCAAATGCTACATAAGGGCAGAGTTTGTGCCCGTATCCCTTCGGTGTCCAGGATCTCCCCTCTCCTCCCCTCCACCAGCGGGCTCTGATTTACGCTGGCCAGAGAAACACTAACTCTGTCCATGGCCTCTGCCTTTTCTGGACGCAGCACTTGATGAAGGCTCTCCGGGGTGCTCTAGGAAAGCTGGAATTGCCTTTGCCTCCCAGTGGCTTTTATGTGGCTCTGTTTGCAAATCTCAGGCCACTATGACCTTCTGGGCAAGTTGGTTGGTTTGATTGGTGTAAAAAAAAAAATGGATATGCTGGATTGGGAAGTGATCCTATGGTATCACATTGCCCTTTGACATAACATAATTTGATCTGTCCATTGTAGCACTAAGCCTGATAAGGAAATGCTGCCTAGGAGAGGATCTTGTGTAGCAAGTAGTGGTCGTGTTTTGTACCTCCAGCAATCTGCTTTCAGTGATCTTTATTTTATGCCAGCATGGAAATGGCCCCCAGAGCAGCCGTTTTTTGCACCTTGTGTAGCAGCGTCGGACCTGGCCGCTTTGCTGTGCGGGTGGCTGAGGCCAGAGCAGCGAGAGGCAGAGGGAAGCGGAATCCCGCTCGCTGGAAATCTGCCCTGCTGCTCCAGTCCAGGGGCACTTGCTGTCATTTGGGAGACCCAACTGGGTCCCAGCGCGGGACCCTTCAAGCAGCAGCCAGGTCCGTGTGATGCCGTGAGTTATGGTTGGCCTGCAGGGCCTGCAGGGCCCCAAAACTTTAGTGCGTTGCCTGTGACCGTGGGCACTTTGGGCAGGAGGAGAACAGGGACCTCCTGTGCTCCCATTTCTGTTCATATCACACATTTCTATTGCTTGCCTTGATGTTTCTGTTTAAAGAAATAAGCATGTTAAGTGCCTTAGATAAGTATCCATTTATAATATGCTTGCAAAAACAAAGACTGTGTGCGTTTCCAGCTCTTCGGGGCATTGCTCTTAGGAAAATCATGTTAAATAAACATAAAGGGAAACAATACTGTTCTCTTTGGGAATTTATTTCTCTTGAAAATAGAAGATCATGAGACTAGATCTAGTCCAGTGATCTGATTTTGTTGATCAATTAGAAAAATTCTGGAAGTTTATCCCCTTTAATATCTTGGGAAGAAATGGTTTTATGAGAATGAGGAAGGGGAGGGATGAACCACAAGTAAGCTTTTGGGAAAAGCTGCATTCAGAAGCTCATCCTAGTTCTGTCAACCTAATTTTACAGAATTTTATCTCCACAGTGGATATAAAGTATAAATGTGTAATGTAAAAAGTAGGGAATGAGCCCAATTATGAGATAATTTAGGTTATTATCCAGTGTTTGCATTAATTCCCTGATCCTTTATTAAATATTTATCCTTTCTCTACATAGCATTAATCTGAAGAGGGTTTTACTCTCTGAGAGGAGAGGAGGAGCTATCAATGGCCATAAATGGAAAGGATTTTTTATTCAAAATGCCCATTGTAGTTAATATGTATTTGCACAACTTCAAAACGGTGCTCAAGTGCAAGTTCAAAAGCCACAGGAAGGAGGTCCAGTGGGTCAGCCATCTGAGCACCCATTATGTACAAATACATATAAGACAGTCCTTTTTATGACACTTAATAGCAATGTCTCAGGTGTCTGATGATCCTTATGGACGAGCTGGCCATGACTTCCTGATGGTTCTAGCCTTGGGCTGGATTAAAGGGATGCGATTGTTGGTGCCTCCAGCGTGGGGACACTGTGATGCTCCTGCTGTTGCCACTGTTGAGAGATGGGTCTGGGGCTGCAGACCCTGCATGTGAGGTCCTGCTTGGGAGCGGTAAACCTGAGGTCTCCAGCTGCTTCCGTGGGAGGCAGCAGCACCTTCTAGGGCCAAGAGCTCATTCCCCTCCTGCAGGACCTGGCTGAGCTCAGGACCCTGTCAGTTGTGTGAGGGAGGCCACGGGAAGCAGGGAGAGAACGCGGCAGAAGGAGGAGCTCATGGAAGAATGAGTTTCAGGTGCTGCTGTAGGCAGGAGGTTTAGGAGCCCCCAAACTGGCCTGATCCTTCTTCACTTGTTTCAGTTTTACTTTTGTGGTGAAATACATAGGATTGGTCCAGCTTCCCTTACACAGCAGATAACATTCCAGATAAGAGGATTTAAATTCTTTTGGTTCATGTATTGCCATACAGACACACTTAGCGATATTTCAAAAAGACAGAACCCAGACTTCACTCTAAATGTCTCTGAAATTTATTTGCAAAGGCTATGGACTACCCTGGATACTCAGTGCAGGGCAAGACTAGGAGTAAAACAAGGAGCTGGACCATGCAGGATTCTCCCTAGGAGGCCGGTGCTGGCCGTAGCACCATGCCCTGCCTGGGATCAGCATACGGAGCAGCTATAGGTAGCAGCATTATTGCTGCCCTGGCCTTGGGCATGCATTACCGAATCAGTTATGGTTATTGTCTCTGAACAAGGCGGCCTTGCACCAGCTGCCCCCACCAAGGGAGCACCAGCCTGTGCGCGACACACCAGGCAATAGCATGGGCAGCGTATGGAGTAATTACAAGTAGTTGGGTATCATTTTGCAGAACAAAGTTAGTATTTGAAGTGTCTTGCTGTTATTATATTTCCTGATGTCCTTTGCATTTTTCTGGAACCAGCATTTTTAGGGAGCTCCAGTCGTGGGTTAACAGTAGAAATCCGTTGGTGTAAGTTTTGTATCAAATCAGTGCTTGATGGTTAGGTCATCCTCAGTGAGGATAACTGGCCCGAGGGGGAAGGTCCCAGTGGAAGCAGCCCGTGCTGTCAGTGTTGGCTGCTGAGCCAGCCCCAGGAGGAGCTCAGGAGGGGCAGAAACTCAGCTGGGTTCGGAGCAGGATGGGGAATGGTCTCAAGACAGAACATTTAGGAAGATTTCTTGTGCTTTATCTTCCTTCTAAGATAATCAGGAGGCTCTGAAGAGCCTCTCTGTGCATCTGAAATTGGCTCACACTTCTCAAGTTTTTTTTTCCAAGATTTAAGTTGTAAACCAGAAGGCTTGTGCCTTCAGCAAGTCTGAGAAAAATGGATCCGTGCTGTGACGGGAGTATAAACAAGGGTGAGCAGCTGGGCTCTCATCCAGCTCAAGAAGCAATGAGAGAAAGAGGGCTGTTTCCCCTTCCAGACATGTATCTGTGCGCCCAGGGATTATAAAATAGTGTCTGTGTAGTCAGTGTTGTTGCTTCTCACTGTCCCACGGAGTCTTGTACTTCTGTAAGGGCAAAACTTCAACAAAAGAGATGGCAAGGTCCCGTAGTAAGAATAAATCTAGTTTTGTGCACATCCTGGTGGGATGGGGGTCAAAATCCTCAGCTCAGAAGGACTGGCACCTCGACAGTCTAACAACTATGGCAGGAGATAAGAGGTAAGCGCCATGAGTTCTGCCCCTGATATATTTGTGGGACTTTAGGCTTTAAAGGTGATTTGTCTTATCTCTGTGGAAAGTAATTGTGGTAAACTCGTACCCTTGCAAAATAATTTCAGGCTTTGCAGTATTGGGTTACAATACTGGGTTCCTCCAAATACAGTATTCCACTTTCTTCTTGAGAGGAGTTGGATTATGGCCACGTTGCTGTGCTAGGCATTTCCTGCTGGCTGTTGGGATGGAAGTTAAAGCGGGAAACCTTCCCCGCCGTGTACAGCTGGTGCAGCCAGCACAGAGTTCTGGCTCTGTGTCTCAGGCATTCACAAGCCTAGGCCTAGGCTTGTCCATCATGTCATAAAAGCTGTTATTAAGGGAGAAGCCACTGTCGCCCATGGCTTGACTATACCTTTGGAGTTTGGTTGGAACTTTTATTCTAAATTTCCAGGGTTCCTAAACTGGGTAGATTATCTTTTCCTGTGAACCATCTGCACATTTTTCCAAAAGAGAAATGTGCCAGTTCCTCAGCACTTCAGTTAAACAGTCAGGAGTGTTTCACTGGTCTTGCAAGCTCTATTGCTGTCAGTATCGCAGTGTGATATTTGCCTTTTCCACAACAGCATGGCATTCTTCGGCTTATGATCGCCGATAACACCTGATCCTTTCCTATGAAATTGCTCTCTACGTGGTTGCTTCATTTCATATTTATGTAGTTGGCTAGTTCTGCCAGCTATGGAGTTTTAGCTTTGTCTTAACTGAGTTTTCTCCTTTTTTATTTTCCCCACCTCTTATTGTCTCACCAGCTTGTCGTGATCATTTTGAATTCAAATCCTTCCCTACAGAGTATTTACAGCCCTTCAGGCTTGGTGTCAGCTGTGAATTAAATAAGCTTACTTTTTGTTCTGTCATCCAAATCATTAATGGAAATGTTTGAGCAAAAACCAGATCAAAGAGGAACTTCTGCTGAATCCTGCGCAGGCTGTCCTGCCGTCTCTAACCAGCTAGTTATCAGTGTGGGTGCAGGTTCCTCATGGTGTCTGGACCTGCTTTATAGCTCTGTGATCAAGACATGCTTTTCCATGTCATGTGAGATACTAGCTAAAGCCAAGATATATGTCTACTTCTCTATTTGCAAGGTTTGTAATCCTCTCATAGAAGGGTAGCAAAAAGTTCCTCTCGTCTTTTATTCATTTCCATTTCCAACTTTCAGGTGAATGCAGGAAGTTTGCCTTTTCTTGTGTTTTGTCTCCTGTTCGACTTCATGGCTTCTACTTCCTTTGCCAAGCCGGGCAGCACAGATGCCCTTTGCCAGGCTCCTGGAGCTTCGCCGAGCTGCCCAAGCCCCTGGAGCTCATGGGAAGCCATGTCTTCTACTGGAGCTGTCCCAGTGCCTCCGCGCTGCTGTTATTCCACTTGGGGAGACCCAGTGTCTTTGCTGCACTCCCTCATGTTATGTGGGGCTTGAAACCTTAGGCATCCAAACCTAATGAAATGCCACATTCTAGGCACATGCCTCCCCCCCCCCCCCAACTCTGCAGTGTAGAGGACTAAGGACATTTCCAAAACTTCGCTTTTTTGATCCTTTTTACTTCTTGCAAGCAGCGCCTACTTCTAAAAGTCTCTGAACTTGTCCACATTCCTCACTGTTTTCATTAATATTGTCAGTGAGGTACAACTCACCAAAATCAGGAAAGCTATGTGTATTCCTAAGTTTATGTTTTGGTGGGGAACCATATGTGCATGTTGAGTTGCTAAGTAAAGAGAAAAATTATGAGTCTTTGTTTCCAAACTCAGCAGGATCTTGGCGCTCCCACCGCAAACAAGAAGGCTCCAATTAGGATTTAAATTTTTGCTGTGTCTTGCAGGTGCCAAAACCTCTTTTTGCATAAGGGCAGGCTGGGACTCAGCAGAAGCTGAGGGCCCCCAAGTCATACCTTCATTTTTTGTCATATCTTGATTTTTGCTTTATTGGGGAAGCAAGAGCCGGTATTTTTCCTGGAGCTGAGGGGTCACCCACATCCACATGCTAGCTCCTGGCTCTGGAACCTTCGTGCCCTGTGGCCACTACAGAGTACAGGAGAACTGGGCCTGGAGGCCTCCTCAAACCAGGTTCTTCACCATGATCTTGAGGGATACCAGTCTCCTTCAAAAATTGTGCTGAGTAGATCAGGGCCTGAAAGTTTGAATGCTGTTCAAAAAGGTTTGTGGAAATAATTGCTGTATTTGAACCTCTCAAAATTGCAGAATATGAAAAGAAACACATTCTTTTTTTCTGTAGAGTAAAAATTGTTTTCCTGGTAAAGTGGCTCCCCACCTTTTTAGCTATATTTATTCTAATGGGTTGATTTTGTAAGTATAACTCAAACCCTGGGAGACTAATGAAGTTTAACAGTGTGTGTTAATTATATCCATTTTTGTTGTCTCAGTGAAAATACAAGATCCTAAATCCTATTTACAATCTGAAATTTCAGAGGTTCCAGGTCCCTCATCTGACCTTAACATCTCTTAGTTTCATGCAGCTTTTGTAAGCCTGTGCACATATTTAAGTTTCCCCCGTGGAGAATGCTTTTGGAAATCAGATATTGCAGGGATTATGAACACAAGAATTTTCTTACCTTGTTTAAAATCATTTTGACATTTTAGTATGAGTCGTTAAGATTGTTTTCTCAAACTGTCAAATGGGCCTCTAATTTTTAGGAAAATTAAATAAAACCATTTTACTTTTTAAATGACTCATCTTAAGAATTTTACCATCAATATTTTGTACACTGAGCAAGTACACTCTGAATATTTTGTACACAGTTTGAGGTAAATGTTTTCATATGAATTCCTCCCTGAGGAATCTTTCCATCTCAGCAAATAATTAAGGCCGGGAGAAGATCCTGGGGGAGAGCAAATAGGAAGAGCTGCTCCTGTCGGAGGGTGTTTGCGCCTGGCCGTCAGGTTTGCTGTCCTTTCGCCTCTCTGAAGCGTGCCAATGGAGGCTGCTTCAGGACGGTGTCAGGACCGAGGGTCGGTGCCGCGGTGCGGAGCGGCTCTGCTGATGCTGCTTTCAGGCCAGGTGAATCCCATTAGTTCCAGCCCAGCAGTACAGAGGATGTGAGCAGCTCTCTGAAGCAGGGTGTTCGGGCCTAGAAAAGGACAGAATAGATATGAGGCAAAAAAAACATGAAGACGCTACATTTTTCCCAGACCCAGTGTATGCATTAATAAACAAGACTGAGAATGCCACCTGCTTACAGAAAGGTTTTTAACTCTCAGGGCATGGAGTTTTTAATAGTATTCCATTAGATATAATGAGGTTTACTGGTGCAGATTTTCCCCATGAAGTTGGTACACATTTGTTCAAAATAAGGCTCCTGCTGGGTTGTTTTATGAATGTTGAGTCTTTTGGTTCCAGTTAAATAGGTTAACCAGCTGCTTCTTGGGATATGTGGAGAAATCCATAGACTGGTTGTTCTTCCCACTCTTACTAGGATGTCTGTAACAAAAGAATAAAAACACAGTGGATATTTCACAGTGGCCTTGCACAGTGACTGCACACTTTGCGTGCATCAGAAAATATTGTAATAAACAAAGCAAATAACAAAGAGAAAACTCTGTTATCTTTGAAATTGCCCTTTTAATTTTGCTACGAAGTAACCTCCCATCTTCAGCTTCCAGGTTTCCCTCCCATGAGTCATGTGTTTGTCACTTGCAAGACTTCACTCTCAAGCCTGCAGATGTTATTAAAAGTGAGGATTATAAGGTTATGAAGTGCTTTGTAGAAGCCAGATACAGATTGGATGTTTTTATTAGAGGATTACCAAATTTTGTGAACTGGAGCGAGTCTGAGCAATTCCCCTGGAAGTTGTGCTGGGCTAGTTACGAAAGGGCCGATCTCAGAGCAGATACCAGGCAGCACCTTGGCAAGGTGCACGCACTTCTGAATGGGGCCATGGAGAGGTCGTGATTGTGAGGTGGAAAGTTGGGTCATCACCCAAGCAGGCGTTGGGATTTAGCTGGAGAAAGCACAGCAACCGCGGCAGAAAAAGCCTCATCCACTGTAAGATATCCAATATCCGGATCTCTTCTTCACTTCAGATGACTTCTGCTGAACTGGCATGCATTATGAGCAGTATAACTACAACATAAAGAAGTCAACATAAAAGGAATGTAATTCAATGTGACTTTTAAACATATTGAAAATGTCTGAATTTTGTATCTTCTTATAATTTGCATATTCCCATATAATAGTTAAGGTATTATATAGGCCCCTAAAAGGCCTTAGATACTGGCCCTTAAGAAATTGTGATGTTCTGGGGTGGTTGATTTTGGTGACATTTTAACTGAACTCCCTTAATATAAGTACGCTGGTGGGCTTGGTGAGTGGGAGGGCAATCCAAGCTAGTGAAGCACAAATAGCAACCCAGTGGAGAAAAAACGCTGCCTCTTGCAGCTGTAATGATAAAACTTGTCTAACTGAGACCGTCCAAGAGCTAAGGCAAAAATAAATTCCATTCCCAGAGCTACTAAGGAGGTAATTTCTCCAGGCAATTAATTTAAGAGGAAAGGGGGCCAAGAGATCTCCTGAAGTTTCTAGCTTTTTGCATCAGTATCCATTCCCTACAAAGCTGGACAGTGACATAGCTGTTTGAAGGAAGGGAAAAAAAAAAGATTTCTAAGTCATAGCTAAAGTGGTTTGTAATTCCAAGAGAAAAGGGAAAATAGTTGAATAAGGACTTTATACTTGCAAATGCACCTTCCCTTCTGCTAAAGGGCTGAATTACTGCTGCTGTAATAACAAAGTCTATTTGGTTTGTCCGAACAGACTCCTAATCGCTTAATAAATCACTTGAAAAGTTATTTGATAGGGTGACAAATCATTAACTGGCTAGAGATCCAGCCAGCAACACCTGTTTCATACAAAAAAACTTGACTGGGACAACTGGCCAAGGAATGACAGTGTCCAGTGCCAGAACTATGTTTTGTTTCTAATTTTTGAAGTTACTCCCCATTAATGTCAGTGGAGAAAGGGAAAAAAAATGGGTCCATGTATATAATTTCAAAGTGTAATTGGTGAGCTAAATGAGTATGTTTGGTATTTATGCTGTATTTATGTGCTTCTTTGCTGTGAATTAGTCATGTGGATCCAGTTCCACTCAGAGAGAATCTGTTCATCAATCTGGATTCTTGTGGTTATTCAGTTTATTAAAATCTGGTTGTGTGTCTCTATAGCTGAGTATATTTTGCTCTGGTTACAGCTATTTACTCATACTTTTGGCTAGATATAACTTGGCAAGGTGAAATTCTTAGCTTTGTTTTGATTTAATGGATTATTTTGAATTTTAAGATTGCTTTGACAGTATCCAACTGGGTGGGGGTTTTGAAATCTGCCATTGGGTAGTTCAACTTGAATTCAGTTATGCAATTCAGAATAAAAAAAAATATATCAGAAGATAAATTTCTCTGAGGATAGGCTAGAGGATGCATACTAGACATGATCATGTAGTTACACTTTCTTTACTGTAGTCATATTTATAAAAGAAAAATCTTTGTGTTCTGAGTGATTTGGGTTTGTGTGACCTCATAGTTAGATAGCTGTTGTAAGTTGTTTTGTCAAAGAAAATTGTTACATCCTAACAAGAAATACAGTCCTAAGTTTAAACAGCAGATCTGGATTTTGGATGCATTCAGTGTTCTCTGTGACGTGGAATAAACTCTGTAACCTCAACTGCCTCCAACTTGCCCTTTTGTAGCATGGTGATAACAGTGACTCACTTCCTCATGGGGGTATTTTGAGGCTTAGCTGAAGTCTGAGAAGTTGTTTCTGACCCTGAGAAAATTGATGTCAGAAATGGCAATATTGGAATACTAATCTTTCTAGGCTTGGATAAATAATTATCCGCAAACTAAAAGCTCTTTTCTCTGCATTTTTTGTGCCCCTTGACTTACCAGGATCTGAACTTAACATGGACAACAGAGGAAACAGTGGACTTAAATAAACAAGAGCCAGAGCCCAAATTATTAGTAAATACCAAGGCTTCATTTAGGTTGAATAACGCTGCAATCCAACAAATAAATGAGCCATCAAGTTTGAATTTATGTAGCATACGAAACACATTAAAGCCATCTGACCATGACAAAGGCCCTTTCTGCTGTGAATAATGAGGCCAACACATTATAATATCCTTTAGATGAGACATTAAACCCAAGGTCCTTTTTGTTTGTCTCTGGTGGCTCTCCAGGTGGAAGTTAAAGACTCCATGGCATTTTGCAGAAAAACGTAGAAAATTTCCAGCCCCTGGCAATACTACCAGCTCTGTAAAACAGATAAGAATCGTCAAGGCTATGTGTGGTTCGAGTATTATTAAGTAACATGCAAAATACCTGCCAGTTTGCTCAGCCAGGAGGACACTGGGGAAAGGCCACTTGCATTTGTAGGGACAAAATCAGGGTCCCTGGTGCCAGTGTCTGATTTGAAAATAATTTGAGATCTTAACAAAGTAAATCATATAAAAATACTTCTTACTTATCATCATGAATGCATATTATGGTAAAGGACAATAACTCCAAATAATACAGCAAATGTTTACATGAGTTTGTGCTTATATGTCTAGATATGCAGACTGACGTGTAATTTCTAAGAGCAGTTTGGACACAAACGGAAATAATGGTAGGCAAAATTTAATGTTAGGCAAAATTTCTTGCCATATCCTCTAGATATGTGATTTACTTTTGGAAATCCATCTCAAATTTCAGTTTCTCTTATATAAGCCGAATCATTTTGTATCCCTCAAGGAATTTCTGCTATTCCTTCCTTTTCGTATGAATCTCAGTGATCTTTCAACTACCCAGAGAAAAACAGGCTCTTCTTCACAGACCCTCTGTCCTAGTTGCAGAGTATTGCACACAAGTTTCTTAGCATTAGACTAATACTCTGACACAAGAGGTGTCGTGTCAAAGGTAAATTTTAGAGTCCTTCTGTAGGTGCATATCTATTACCTTATTGTTGCCAAGCTGACTGAATTCATTTATTTACATTTAAAGGAACAAAAGAGAAGTTCTTTGACATGAAGTTGGAGCTGTGCTAGAGCTGAACCCCTTAATAACTGAGATAACAGAGAAACCTTTCACGATGGGCTGACTGATGAGTCTGGGCATCCTTCAATTTTCTGAATAATGAGGCAGTTCTTCCCTCTTGCCAAGGAACATATGGGGTGAGAGGAAATCATTTGGAAATTCTGCCATGTCTCTCCTGAGCTGTTCTTTCCACTAGAGGGTGGAAAGTGGAAAGGTAGAAAGCCTTATGAGAAAAGAAGGTTTGAGGGAAATCTTGGTGCCAGTTCAGTCTTTGTGACTCTTGGGCCTCTTGATGTTTGCTCCCTCTTTACACCAGTGACCAGCAGGAATGTCACAGAAAGCTATGACTCTTGCCCAACAGTGGTCAACACTGGCTGGGCTGGGAAATCAGTTCTGCTTCCCTTAATATATATCTTGATACTCCCATCCCGATGGAAATGTTCCACAGGTCACATCTTTCAGGTGCTAGTATTTCAGGTGCTAGTATTTGGGAAAGACACTTTCCAAGTGAAGATAGCAGAGGGCATATGACGTGTCAAAGACAGGCATTTGCCTGATACTGGTTTAATTGACTATCTCCACGTTAGGCTTAGGAAGACTTCCTAAGTAATAGTGACCAAAAGCACGTGCTGGCTGTGATTTTTCAAAAGTAAGTAAAGACCACATTTTAAATGTATTTAGTGGCACTTATTTAAATACGTAGGTATTTTGAAGTTTTTTTTCAAAGTGCTAAGACCTTTGTAGTCTAGACCACCTCCAGCAGTCTCGCCTCCCCACTCGTACTCTACATCTACAGAGATGTCCCGGCTTTACTTGAGTGTGAAGCACTTCTCAGTCCCAGGGTACGACATGAGACACCTGCCAGGATGGCCAAGGTTGATCTGCCGAGAAGGGCTCAGCTCTGAGCACCCAGCCAGGTCACTGTGTCTATGCTGCTCTGACGCTGATGGGGGATGTTCTGTACTGTCAGCAGGAAGAACATCAGCGACAAAATGTGAACTCAGCCTGTGGCTTTCATATTTGTAGGAAACATGTGAGTCAAGCTGAAAATTAGCTTTCTCTGCTGTAGCAGATTATATGTTTATTGTCTGGAGATTTTTTGAGGCATTTAAGGGAGAATTTAAGTACCCTATGGAAGCACTGCCTTGTGTTTTGTACATCCTCTGGGTCACAGTACAAAGAAAAGCCCAAAATTGTGTAGCCTTCCCCATCCTTATAAACCAATCCACCTTGGGATGCGAAATTTTCAGGAAATTAAGAAACAAAAAAGCTACTGTATTACTTCTCTAAATGTGAAGGGCTCCAGAGAAGATATTTATTATTAAGAAGATAAATATGAATTTATTTTTAACTATGCCCTTTCTTTCACAGCAGTAGTTTAAGATGCTATTTTAACATAAGGGACCAGATTCATCCTGTGCCGTGTGATAGCCGCTTTGTACAGTCCTAGAAAGTAGCATAAACAGGCTTCAAAGCAGCAAGTGGAAGTGTTCATTGGTAAGGATTGACCCAGGAAATACTCTAAAAAATGTTCATTGATCTGAAAACCAAGACTAATCTTTCCTCGGATCTGGTTTGCTGTCAGAGCAAGCCCTTCCACGAACTGCCTACCTAGTGTTAGTCTGTAGTTCAAAGTTTTTTCAACAAACTCAACTCAGGTTCAACTCAACTGAAAAACATACTAAGAGCATTATTGATGTTTCTTCATGTTTTCCTCTGTGCCTGCTTTCCATAAAAGCAAAAAAGCAGCGTAGGTCTTTGATGTACGGTTGTCTCACGTGGACTCCGTCCAGCAGAGTGGGGCATAGACAACTGCCCCCAAAGCAATGAAATGTAATGTATTTGGAGAGACAAAATAATCCAGTGGCACAGTTGTTATGCGAATAAAGTAGCTTTCTTTTCAGGAGGCTTTTGCGGTCGAGCCTTTGCTGTGTGTGTGAGGGGGGTTCAGCTAATTTGATCTTAATTTGCAAGAATTAAGAAAAAAAGAAAAGTTGCCAAATATTTTACCGTACAACACAGACAACAATATATAGAACTAATTAAGAGGGACATTTGAAGGGAAAACAGGGTCGCACCATTAGCCCCTACTAAAATGCATCGGAGTTGATGAATTATTTTAATGGGACAGGATGACAAAAAAGGGACTGTTTCACCTAAACAGGGACAGCTGGTCCCTCTGACAAGGATGCATTGCTGTCTTGTCGAGCCTGCCAGCCAGCAAGGCTGGAATAATAGCGCGGGGAGAGGTACGAATGTTTGCGTTCCCAGTTCACCTTAATTGAGAGCTAATAGGAAGTCTAATTACGAACACTTTGTATTAACCGCTTCATGGCTAAAGACACATGTCGGATCGGCATGTCCGGGGGGCCTGCTTACATGTTTTGGAGGGGGGCCGTGCCAAGCTGCCTCCAATCAGGACCTTTCGCCATGAGGTCTTTGCTCCCGTGCCGGGGCGGCAGGAAGGAGCCGCCTGTTTCTCGCCGGCCAGGCAGCTTCAGGGCGTCAGGGCGAGCGGGCTTGGGCAGCCCCAGCGAGGCGCCACGGCACTGAGCCGTCTGCCGTGACTCCGAGCGCGGCACGTGGGATTAGGGGATTTAGGTGACTAATTACGGAATTTACTTTCGTACAGAGGGTTGGTGTGTGCGAGCGAGAGCGGGGATTAACTTAATGGAAGAAATCCCTGGAAGCTATGTGAGAGGTGGTAGTAAAATGATTATTTAGTCTTGCATCAAACCTGCTTCTGAGCACAGAAGTGCTTAAATTTGACAAGAGCAGCTCGAGGGGGCCCGGGGGCTCCGGTGAGCTGCTGGGGCTTCATTTGTAAGTCACCCAGCCTGGGCTTGCCACAAACGCAAAGCACTTGCCGCTTGCGGGCTCTGTGGACCGAGTTAACCCAGACTGGAAACCACCAACCAGTCTCGAGAGCATTAGGGGCCTGATCCTGCTTCCCTTTAAAGTAACAGCCTGATCCAGACGTCTGAGTGCCAGCGTGTAGGTGCTTGGGGCCATTCCTCGTGCCCCAAGGCTCCAGTCGGAGCTCTCGAGCACAGAAACAAGCCAAGAGGAACGCAAAAGCCCCAGGCACACACACGACACCCACGCCAAGGACAAAGCCCTTGGCCGCCATCGAAACCACTTTGATCAGTGAGTCTCTTCGCAGAAACACTTTATTTTGGTAGCTGCTTTCTAACAAATAAAGAATTGCTTTGTGGTTTCTTTCCAAAACTTGAATTCAGCTTTCTAGAGTAAGATGAAAAGCTAATTTTCTTGAAGTTTAACATATTTGTATAAGCATGTCAGGAGAAATAAATGACATTGATATTCAGTGTGGTTATAGGTGGCACCAGCTCCCAAAACTCTATCTCTTTTTCATCTTACTGGAACATTAACTTATGCTCCTGAGGGCTATGCAGCATGCAGAGAGAGAGCACAAACTTAAAGATAATTTATCATAGCTCTCTCCTGTGTATCACTCTTCTTCCCTAAACTTTTCCATATCAGAAAAAAAAAATAGAGGGAATTTACTTTTGCCTTAGCTGCCTCAAGCTGCACCAGTTTAGAGTCTTAGTCAAAAGAAAATGTTTGCGTCCTTCACACTGACTACTTGGCTGTGGTCCTGCCTGTTCCCTTGGTAAATGGACAAGATGGTGCCTTCCAATAACAACCGACTCATGGGGAGTTTCAGCACTGGCCTTTCGAATAGCTGCAATAACAGTAAAATATACCCAGAACTGCAGTAAGGATGAGAGAGCAGGAGGGGAGGAAAAAAGGAACTTCGTGGGAAAGTTGCTCATCCGGCTGGGGATGAGCGGACCAAGAAGCACCACTCTGCTCCTCGGCAGTGCAACCAAAACCACGGACTCTTTTTTTTATTATGTGTTTGTGCTAGTGTAACAGAGCTGTTCTTAGACACAAGGTGCTACCTTGTGGATAGGCACTACAATTATAGTAAAGTATAAATTAATGTTTAGTAACAATGCAGACTACACCAGCACCCGAGTTGTTCTTTTTCTCATGGTAATATTGACAAATGACCCTGCATGAATTATTAAAGCTTTATAATTTACCTTTGAAATAGAGCTCAGTTTTATAATTTACTTTTCTCTGAAAGGAAAACTGAGGTACAGAAAGGTTGTGCGTTTTTATATTTTCTGATCTATAGGAGTTCTTTCCTGAGTTTAGAAAAAAAAAAAAAAAAAAGACATCTGTATCACAATTCCAAACTGTTTTTTCTGATTTTACAGTAATGCATTGACTAATGTTGCTGATAGAGTTCAGCATTAGAGATGTTTGGAAATGCCAGTTTTCATAGCTTTATTTACAAAAAAAAGTATTTTTATGTTTAAAATAAATAGTTCATTGGGATTTTTTGTTGGTGTAGTCTTGTTAAAGGAAGGAGAAGTAGCTGCAGAATGTGGGAAAGCAATGAGTGAAACCCTTGAAGCTTGGCCCTTGAAGAGGCTTGATATAGAGTACAGCAAAGTAACATGATACAGATTTCATGTTTACTTGTCAGTAGTTATGTCTACAGGAAAAAGAGATGGAGTTCAGCATGGGAGCACAGCATGCTGACTAGTTTTATCTATAGTCTGACTTATCAGAACCTTGTGTACCTTATGTTCCTGTGTCTGAGAAAAGCTCCTCAGCCTTGAGAAAAGGTGGTCGGTCCCTGCGTTAGACACAGCAGTCAGGCTTTCTAAATGTAACAAAGATTGCAATTGTGGTTGTTCTACGCAATTCTTGTGATAGCTTTGAAGGAAAATTGCTTTAGTTGGAGTTTTGTTGGAGTGGAATGAACTGGTTGTGTTTATATCCTTGAAACAAGAGACTTTACATCTGCTTCATAGGTTTTCTAGATATGAAAACTCTAGGTGATATATTAGTGATATGCAGGGATAAATGAACGTAAGTAGAGAAAAAAAATCAAAAGATGTTTTTTAAAAAGTCAAAAATACCTGACAAAAATACAGCAGGATAAGTCCAGAAACTGTAGGTCCATAGCTGAAGGAATAGAATTGTTGTTTGCACTGGAAACAGATATATATTTGTTTTGGACATAAATGTCATTGGCCAGAGTTGCAATGTTTGTGAAGGCACCTACAAAATGGGCAATCTTGTGGGCATTGCCAGAAACCACTGGCAGTAAGAAACACTTAGCTGGAACTTGATAGTTATGTGTTTAAATATTGATCAGAAGACCATGCTGATACTCACGAGCATGAAGCACTCTGGTCTGAGACTAGGACAGACAATATTTCTTTTGAAGAGAGTATTAACATGTTTAAACTAATGTTTTAAATAAAAAGCTAAGGTATCTTTCCATCCCTGAATGTAGAGCTGTTGACTGCAGGAGATGTTGTTTCAACAGAAAGGTCATGGCCAAAAACATGGTTGTTTAGACAAGAAAATTAAAAAATAAGGAGTTTGTAGAGTCTTTTAAACATTAGAAGCAAACACACAGAAAATACATCATTATGAAATCTCACATAAGCTAAAAAGCCTTTGTTGTGACATCAAAGTAAGCATAATATATATGCAGATTAATATGAAGAAGAAATAAAAAAAGATAGAATGAAAGGTAAAATGAAGAAGATATAAATGTTTCTTTTGTTTCTTTTGAATTGCTTTTATGCTTTATAAACCAGGGGAGGCTTAAAAAATGAAGAGGATGTGTTTTTGGAGTTAAAAAGGGATTTGAATACCAAATCTCAGAATGAGAAGGTCATGGAAGAGCCTAACATCATGACAGCAAAGGACTAGGCAGAGCAGTGCGGGCGCTAGAATTCATGAGATGTTTGCAGCTCTACACAGCTGAACTGCAGACGCTTTGCCCTCTACTATGAGTCTAACATGCTGTAGTGTACAAAAGTGGCATTGTCTGTTGTAAAAGCCTTTTTTTGGTCACCGTTCACATTGTACAAGCTTACAATACCAAGATGCACACGTGTTAGTGCACCTGTGTAGATTCTGCAGGGCTGAGGCAGAAGTATGGAGAAAAGGAAGGGGTACTAAAAAACTCCATTAGGGACCTTGGTTTTTGCATCCATGTATTTATTTGTATTCATGAGTCTGGATTGTCTGGAACTTACATACTGAATTAATCACTCAAGCTTTTTCTATCACTAGAGGATGTGTTTTCATCATTAGAGGCTGTTGATTTCCAGAATAAAAATGGCATGAGCAAGAAAGAGGTTCTTAAGACAAAAATAGACCTTACACCACATTCTTGCCCAGTTATTTAACGGGCCTCTGCAGCCTTGCTGTCTGGCTTATTTGGAATCATTATGTTGGCCAAACTAAGAAAGAGCCAAGCGTGTACCCTCTTCTGCAGGGGACCAGGTCTGCAGGCTGGGTGGGAGCTACTTGGCTCTGTGGTTACCCTGACCCTGACCAAGCTGGACGCTGTTCTGCCAAGAATCCATCACAGTTGATGGCTTGCCAGCTCACTTAAGCTTCCTTATTTATTTAATTAATTTTCCTTAAAACAAGAATTATATGGGGAATATATGTGTGCTCTTTTTTTTTTCTGTTTTTCCCCTCTGTACTTCCTGTAGTATCAACATAGTCTTAACAAGGATCAGATTGAAGCTTTTACAGGTAGATTTTGAGGATTAATATTCTTAATACTAGGAAGATTTGCTAGGATAGTAAACTGCAACCTGAGGAAATAAAACTGAGGACCTGAAATCTGAAGGTATTCGTCAGTATGCTCCCTGCCATTCCTGATAACAGCTGGGTTATCTGTGTACATATATAGCGCTGTCTTTGAGAACTGCCTTGGGACGGGTTAAGTGCATAGCAGCTACTGCCTAAAGTAAAAGTGCTCCATGCATTATTAAGACATAACAAAGGTATTGATGTACGTGTGCGCCTCTAAAGCATCCTTGCTGTAGACGTTGCGTGCTTATAGACACTTGACCTCTGCCTGGAGAGACAAGCATCCCCAGCATCTGAAATCCGACATCTAAGTGCAGGCAGCAGTTCAAAACCCTATGGAGATGCTTAAATGAAGATAGAGAAGCAGGTTCTGTGGACAGGCAGCTCCAGATGCAGTGTTTATATACCAAGGATGAGGCCCAGTACAATCTTCTTCCTTTAAAGGAAAGTAGGTTTGTCTCAGAAGCTTCCAATCACTGTGCCTAAAACTCAGGGCATTTTTCTCAAGCCTGTGTGTAGCTTGAAACCTTACAGGAATCACTATAGTTAAGTCACTTCTCATCTGGAAGCCACATAAAGATTTGTGAGGAGCTGGCATGCAATTTGATGGTGAGCTAACGAAAGAAACAACTATTCATCCCCTCTTATGTCAAAGGGTTGTGGGTCTCAAATCCTGCACAGGTTCTCTGTGGTTACTAAAAGATTGTCAACCCATGGACTGCCCTTCTGAGGCAAGTTATCGTCTTGAATCACAGAAATTAAAGAATACTCCCTTGGTTCACTAACACCTTGAGAGAGGACAGATGCACAATCCCCATGTGTCACAGGAAGAGGAGAGCAGCAGAGCCTGTCCAGAACCTCCTGCACGGTGGCGGCGCATTTGGCTCTTGGTTAAGTTCTTGGTTTTAGCGTTTCAGAAAACTGCCTCAGAGCCTCATTTTTCCCTCTACGTGACTTCCCCCCTCAGGTCAGCCTGGATACTGCGCTTTGTGGCAAAATGATCTGGAACACGTCCTACCTTTCCAGCAGAAAACTGGAAGAACTGTGGCTTCGTTTTGTTGAGTTCCCCAAAAGTCAGGCATTGCTGGCCAAGCCCAAGCCACAGGCAGTTCAGCACTGGGAGGGGTGCAGCTGCCAGCTCTGCATTCCCCACGGTGGGATTCTTCTTCCTGTGGGCACGTTAGCCAGGTGGGTTTCAGAAGACAGTGAAGCACCTGAGAGGCTCATCATTTGCACAGACACGTTTCTGTGACTGCCTTAACACTGGACATTGACTATTTGTTCTTAATATCTACTGCTAATCTCCTTCAGACATCAGATGAACTGGAAAGGACACAAACTGTAGACAAAGAGCATCACCTAGATAATGTTCAGGCTGCTTGCTCATAGTCCTCTAAGAGTCCAACCTATGAAGTGTAGCAGGATAGGAGAGGTTCTCTTTGCTGACCTATACTGTATTAAATAAAATATAGTTGCTAAAGTGGGAAGGCTGACTTTGCTATAAAGGTCCGAGCTTCTCTTCTCCCTTGTTTGATAAATGACCATCATCAAAATTACTGTGCTCTCCTGGAGCAATTGGTCATTATTGGATGATGAAAAGTATTTATCAAAACTTTTGGTGCAGTGCTATTGATCTTCATTTGGGTTGGAAGGGTTTCCTTGCTGGATTTTGGAGGAAGAATCTGTCAGTGGCACAGCCATCAAACAGACGGCAGCAGGTATATTCATGTCAGAGAGATATATGACTATGCAGAAATTCAAAAAGGTGCCAACAAATGCAGCTCAGTAGCAGAGGTGGCTACTGTCATCTGGAAAAGCTGTTGGGTTTTTCACTAGGAAGAAGTTAACCAACCCACCTCCATTAAGAACTCCATGGGCTATCTTGAAATGCGCTCGGAGGAATTTTAATTAAAGGATTTATAAAGCTGTGGAATCCTCAAATCCTCTGAGTAATGTGCAATGGACTGAGACCTCCCTGGGAACAGCTCTTCAGTATTTGCAAAATTAAAACCCTGCCAAGCAACTGTTCTGAGTGATGGGCCAAGTTGATCCACCTGATTCATAAATCTTATTTTACAGGATTCCTAATCTGGATCAATGTAATCTTAAATGCCTCTGTAGCTATTACAGCATCGTGCTCTTGAGCAACAGACTTGATTGAGAAGGCATCACCATCTTGATCTTGCAATATGTGTTTTACACCAGATAAATCTTACCAGGGTTCAGGACATCTGTGCTTACCTTCAAGGCTCTCTTGTGATTTAAATGCTTGATGTTAGTGTGTAATATAGAAACACTCCCTGTATGTAAATCATTATTTTCATATATGAAAGCCATACTCTCAGAAAAGTCAGCCTTATTCTTAGAGACACCAATTTTCCCTTGTTATTCAGTAATTTAAATATAAATGAATTGAATTTGTAGCAGAACTGGAATTATGTACGTATCAGTGGGAATTATATTTACAACTACCTTCCTTCCTTGGGAAAGTATTGCAGTAACAAAGTATAAATGCCAGCTCATTTTGACAACTAAATACACAAACAGATTTTTCTTCTAATCAATCTGTGTTTTTTTGAATTTGTTTGTTTGTTTTTCATTATTTCCTTTTCTTTTTCCCTCTTTCTTTTTGAGTTAAAAACAGGTCATTTTTGACTGTTTTATAAAGGTATGAATTCAGAGTAAACCACTAAATACAACTAGGTTGCTCTGGATTAACAGTGGTACAAATGAAAGCACAACTTGGCGCAGTGTCTCAAAATTAATAAACCTAGATGTTTTTTCAACTAGTGGAATGAC
Source organism: Crypturellus tataupa (assembly GCA_034781795.1). Taxonomy (NCBI): domain Eukaryota; kingdom Metazoa; phylum Chordata; class Aves; order Tinamiformes; family Tinamidae; genus Crypturellus; species Crypturellus tataupa. Next base: position 3,823,607 of record JAWLRI010000923.1, on the reverse strand, counting down.
TTGAATATGATCAAACAGATTTTGTGCTTAATCTGTAGAAGAAAAAAATGTGTTTGCTTGACCTGTAAAGCAAGTTATGCTGAATTTGATCATGAAACAATATTTATGACTAATTTTTAATCCACTGAAAACAGCTGAAGTGGGAAATGCTGATATACTAGTGTGACTATGACTGTGGAAATGGAACTAATGTAATATCTAAAATGAATGGGTATAATGAAAGAAAAAGAACCCGAGAGGTTGGTAATTCCTTGTAAGCATTTGACTCCGCGTCTCCTCTGTATGGGAAGAAAAGAAAAACAGAAAAGGCAGACGCCCAGCACGTGGTGGAAGCCCTGGCTGGTGTAGGCAGAGTACCGTGTTGTGCCAGCAGGGACCGAGAGCAGGAACACTGCAAAGAACTGAGCTTGGGCGCTGTGGCCAAGAACTGCGCGTGTGTGCACACCAGTGGGGCCTGAGCGGGTGCGCACGCGGCCATGGAACTCACCACAGCAGCCGGTTTAAAAAATAGGCTCACAGTGTCTTGCTGGTGACATAATTCCCCTCCCCATTGGTTCATTTTCTTACAAAAGAAAAAACCCTCTGAGCAGATACCTTCTTGGTAGACAGTGCCTGTGATGGGGCTGACCCTGCCTATCTCTGAAAATGGCAGTGATCATACGGCAGAGTAAAACTTGAGAAATGCAGAGGGAAACGACTTCCACTGAGAGTGGTGTTTTGTTCTTTTGTTTTTTTTTTAAGCACACTTTTAATGTTGTTAATAGATCTTCTTAAAAATAAATTATTTAAGGAGGCTTATCTTTAAAACACTATTAGAATTATGACTAGAAAACATATGAATCATTGCTGTTCTGTAGCACAATTAATTTTCATTGCTAAGCTTGTGACCCACTTACATAGACCACAAACACTAATCTCACTGGATAATTAAAAGAGTGTAAATATCATTTGTCCAGTCCCCAGCGATTTGTTTTAGAAATCCAGCAAGCTCTCTACAGCAAACTTGCAGATAAGAAATCCTCATTCATGTATAGACTTTAATTATCATATACCACTAATGATTCTTAATACTTGGTTCCATATTTTATACTTAGAATAGAACAAACTGTACTCAATATGCGATTAGATACTTTCACCCATGAATTTATTTTCTTAACTGTAGTGTTCTGATACAACAAGATGTGGATACATTGTATAAAACAGAAAAGTATTTACAGTCTTGTAGTCTTGAATAAAATATTTGTATTTTTTAAATGTGAATAAGCTTTTATTTAAACATTTACCATGGCTTTCTAACTGCAGGTGCATAGTTCAGTTAGGGACAAAAAATAACAAGAAGCTTCACAACTAAGGAAGGAAATCTGTGGCTAAAAGTCATCCGACTCAGCGATTCAGTGATAAAATAAAATTAGCAATTATAAATTGTATGTATTAGTTGTATACATAATAAAGTACACTTGGGATCATAGCAAATGCAAAGTAATGAAACAGATGGTTACACACATAGACATGAATGTTACATGCCCTGAAAATCAGTAAGAGAAGCAAAAGACAAGTATAAAAATCCTGACTATCTTTTCTAGAACAAGTGACATGTTTTTAAAACATATTAGGAATGATAGAAATCTCAGTAATGCTGTAAGCTTGTAGCTAAAGATAGTAAATTTGTTAATGATGGTGATGATGAAGAAGAATTAGAAAATATTATTTAAATAACTTTGATTAATACAGGATAATGTATTGTACAGTTTGAAACACTTTCCCATCTCCCAATATGCCATGAACATGAGTAACAATACTTACTTAGGATAGGTATGTTAAATGGAAGGATGAATACAGCTTTTGTATTTTAAACAGCATAAAAATCTGTTTAGAACACATTCCAAAGTTATGCTTGAGTCTTGTCAAAAGACAATTGAATTATATAAATGCAAATTTATTGAATTGTTGGGTCTTGGCTAAATATATAATCATAGAATCATAGAATGCCTAAGGTTGGAAGGGACCTCTAGAGGTCATCTAGTCCAACCCCCCTGCACACGC
>JAWLRI010000923.1:3784778-3821464 GCA_034781795.1 Crypturellus tataupa | reverse complement strand
GTGCGGCGGCGCTGGGCGGGGAAGCGGAGGAGGCCGTCGGGCTCGTCGCTGGGGCGAGCGGCGTCGCGGCAGGGCCGAGGGCGCCGCGCTGCTAGGCCTGCTCCGCCGGGCGCGGCTTTGTGTGCGCCCCTCCTCGGCGCCCCCGAGCTTCTCGCCTTCTCCTGAGCGGCTGTGCGCGACCCCCGGCCTGTTTCTTTCCCTCTTTGGCGTGGGAGTCCTGGCAGCTCTGGCTCTTAAGGTCATCCTGAGGTTTGTGTGGCCTGTGCAGCTAGTGCTTAACCTCGTGGAAACGCTGTTCCTTTGTTAGCCACTTTAGCTCTGCGATCAACCGGGAGATGGCTGGATTAACCTAAGAACTTTTTTTTTTTTTTTTTTTTTTTTTCCTTTAATGGGGGTGAGGGAGGGAAAGTTATACCCCCCTGACCCCTGTTCCCCATGAGTGCATTAAGGCTGCATAAGTTTTAGGAGCACAAAAATGTGCTTGTGCTGTTGTTTTTTACATGATTACTTCATTACCTCCACTCTGTGTTTGTATATGTATACATTTTTTTTCTTGGCTTCCCTTTTGTGGAGGATTCTTGAAACAGACTTCTGGAATGTAAAAGACCACAAGGAATTCTGTGTTTATCTAGCCTGGTCTTCTGCTCTTGCCCTGAAGACTTACCTGACTTAATTTTTTCTTCAACTCCAATATCATTATTTTGCACAAAAATATTTATCCTAGAGAAATATATGACATATGTTGTTATCCACTTGTAGTTAAAAGGAAACTGTAACAGTTTGTGTTTGCTTAAAAATTGTTTTTGCTCGTGAAATAGAACTTGTGCTTTCTTTCCATGTGAACTTGAGTAGCTTTTACTTTTAGTTACTAGACTTTGATTTTTTTTTTTGTCAGCTCAACTGATTGTTTTTGTTGAACATGTTTTCTGTATGTATGTAGGAGTACTATAATTCATAATGAATTATGATATTCCCCTAATTTTCCTAAAACTTGTTTAGTATGTGTGGCTGTGTGTGCTGTGTGTGAGGTGGTTTGGTTTGTTTTTGTTTGGTGTTTTTTTTTTTTTTTTTAAACTCTTCTCCAAGCAATAAGATGTATGTGTACGGTCTCTTAGTGCATATAGATTATTGTGACATTTTCAAGTTGTGATGCAAAATCTTTTTTTTTTTTTTTTTTTTTTTTTTTTACTACAAATGTTAGACTTTTTTGCTTTTTTGTTAGACTCCTTTTGAAGGAGGAAGAAGTAGGGGAGGAAGGGTGGGGGGGAGGGGGAAACTAAAAAAAGTGGGTAAGCCCTGGTGTTGTACCCCTTATCCCAACAAAGTGATATAAGACCAAGAACTAGCCACTGTAAGTAGAGACATTGAGTGTGGTTATTACCTGAGATCTTAATTCATCTAACATGCCATACTATCCTTACATTGCCCTAATTCATTCGTAGGGTTGTTGGGTTTTACATTATATAGAGAGCTAAGGGAATTTCTTTTTAGTAGCAAATATTTACATCTGTTTTGGGCAGAGAGAGTCTCTATGCAGTTCAGCTGGTTTTGGAACTGGATTAAACTAAACTTTGAGGCATCTATTCAGGGAGCTGATAGAGAAATAGTGAGGGTATTTTACTGTCTTAACTGTCTTGCATATAATATGTATCAGGGTACCTTGTAATTTTTAGTTCCTTTTGAATTGAGGTCATGTATCAGTATGTGAAGTTTTGTGTGGGAGTGATGTCAGGCCAGCAGGCTTGTAATCACCAATATAAACTACTTAAGCAGTGGTCTAACATCTGTTTTTTAGCCTTTAAATATCACCGTTTAACAAAAGAAACCCTTCAAATATGTGAATTGTAGGGAAAGTCTCTAGTTAGTGTTAGAATTAGTGTTTCTACATTTGTTTGTTTTCTAAATTCTTTAATGTCAGTTGCTGCTGCATAACATCAGTCATTGTTTTCTCTACCTTCTGTTTTCATGCATACAGAATAGAATTTCTCTTAATTTCTCTTTTTTTTAATCAACTGCAGACTTTCACAGTTGACAAACAGCAAAAAGGTACTTAGTAATGGAGGAATAACACTAATGTTCTACTACATACATTTAAACATTAGATATATTTAGACATATTTAAACTTTAGATGTATATATTTAAATATATTTAGACATAAATAAGTTTAGCAGTGGTCATCAGTGGTTAAACTTGTCTCTCTTAGTTTCCCTTGCTTTTCATCTTAGGACTTAGTGACTTGCATTTCTTTTGTATTTGCTTATGTATATATCGTGTATGACAGATGAGACTATTTAAAAAAAATACAATTGGAATTGAAATTTGTGTGAGATGAATTTGATTAAATCAAAAGCCATCTCTGAGATGATGAAAACTAAGTTAAATGTGACAATTATTAAATGAAGCTTTTTCTTTTTTTAAAAAAAAAAAGAAAATTCAGTAAGTTCATATGGCACCATGACATACCTGGTTTATATCTTACCAGACTACAATATGGAGAATGGCTTTATCAGTCTTCAGAAGATATGAGCTGGAATTGTTTTGTACTTCATTCATTGAACTATCCATCTGGAAGCACTTTTTCTGTTTGGTTCAAAGTTGTCAGTGATTGGGAAGCGGACACATTCTCTTTTTGGAATAGAATGTCATTCTCTTTTTCCCTAGTTGATCCCAGAATCTGGATGTGTCTGCCAGCTTTCAGTAATACCAGCAGGAGACTGGAAACTGTTTTTAGGAGAAAAAATGCTGCTGTAAAATGAAATGATAAATGAGAAAGGAATATTGGAGAACAAATTCAAGGGCATCTTCTAAATTATGCTTTCTTAAACCTTTCAGAAGAGCAAATAATAATAATAATAATAAAAAAATCTCCCTTAGTTAACCTCTGTTGAGGATCACCTCTGTTGAGGTTTTTACCAAATTTTATTTGCATTTCAGAATGTAAGTTTATTTCCTTAAATGGAGGAGTGGGCAACTGTAAGTTAAATGGTGGACACAAACAGTGGATTAACAGGACTTTCCATTCTGGATCATATTTGTAGTTTGTCTACACCAGTACACTGTCTTGAGATTTTATCTATATCTTAAACTTGCATGCTGCCATCACAAAAGAAGGCAGTGCTGCCCCCTTTCTTCTTGTACTGCAAGCGTTTGGGAGACTAGAGAACTGATCTGTATTAGAATTAATTTTGGTGGAGATGGGCTGGGAAAGACTAGTTCTTTACCAGGCCACTGAAATGCTCCTACCTACATAGGGATAAGGCTGGCAACAGAAAATAGGTCTGTTTATTTTTTGCATGAGTGCTGGCTTACATGCCTTTTTTTTTTTTTTTTTTTTTTTTTTCCTCTTCTCTCTCCTCTCTGTCCTGTGCAAAGATAAACTCATTTGATCTGTAGAAACTTCTGTCATAGAATTGTGTACTTAGAGTGCTACAGAATAGTCTGCTTCTGAAGGCATGTTGTTGCGGCATCTTGCTTGGTGACTAAGTAAACAAACAAAAAAGTATGTCTTTTTCTCTTTTCTACTTATGTTTTTTTTCCTATATGGTGTATGTACTGCTCATAGTCTGTTGTATGTTGCACTATTTTTTCCATGCTTAAATTGGGTTATAAACCCAATTCATTATTTCATTTTGTTATTATGTCATTACTGTCTCATCACACTCTATGCCAATACCTCGATACCTGCTTTTTTGTAAAGTTGGTTCTTAATAGCTCATTAACTTAAAAAATCTCAAATTTGATCTGTCTTATTCTTCCATGAAATGTAGTATTATGAGACTTAGTTCCTTGAATTTATAATAAAGGTAACTTTCCTCCAGTAGTGTATAAAACTCCACTGGATTGTGTAATACTTGCCATTTTTTTATGTAAAGAGAGATTTATAGCTTGTACCATATTTTATGGTATTAAGACCATGGTGGTATTATGGTGTTTCAGATTAAAGCAAAAGGTGTTAATGAGCAGTGTTGTTGGTTTTTTAGGTAGTTCAGTGTCCAAAAGCTTAGGAAAGTCTATGAAAAGTGCATTAGGACCATGACAGCCAGCAGTCTGTTTTGTTATCCTCCCTTTTTTTTACCATTTTTGTCTTACATATTTATAAATGTACAAAACAATAGCTATTAATTATGACAATCTCTGAAGCTATAGTATCTCAGAATGCTGATAGGAGAATGTCTACATAGTCTGTCTAGATTATGTTAATTTTTACAAGAATCAGTGCCATTTTCTCTCCATGTCTAATGTATTTTGTGTTTTTAGAAAATACTAAGTAAGTTGTTGTTTGTGTCTCCTTTCCCATGGGTAGGAATTCCCAAATTAGCTTACTAGTTGTATGCTACACAGGTTCACACTGAGCAGGGAAAGCTGTGGAGAGATGTCGTGTTCAGCAGTTTTCACTTTGATTCCTCCTTGTAGGCATGCCTGAGACCTTGTGAACAGGTACTTAACTGCTGCACTATAGAGGAGGTTTGGTCTTTATTAAAAGCATATAGCAACAATTCTTTGGATAAAACTGGGGCTTTCTTGTGATGGGTTCAGCATTTAATAGGGAGTTTAAAGTTATAGGCAAAAACAAGTATGCCACTGAGATGAAGGCCGGAGATTGAATTTGGACTGGGTAACTACAGTGAAAATAACACTGTCCTTTTACAAGCGGGGTGAAATATTTTAGGATTTCAAGATTACTTGGTTTAATATGAATTATTTTTCCTTGACCAATTTGAAGTTTGCGAGATTCACTCTAGCTTTATAATACTCTTAATTTAGGAATTTATAATATTCTATGCTCTTAATTTAAAGAAAATGAACCAAATAGTTCCAGTTCTTCTGTGGTGAGGAGTTAAGTGTTTATGTAGTTTTTTTTCTGTTGAGTGTGTGTGTGGCTTTTGTGTGTGTGTGTGTGCAATTTGCTGACAATTGTTTAGGTAACAAATTTTGACAAATCATGTAGTCATATGATGTGATGCTACTGTTTCAGGTTCGTTAACAAATAAGAACGCATACTTGCTGGTCTTAGTTACAGACTCTGCAACCTATAAATCCAAGTTGATTTAGTCCCAACTTCAGAGGTGACTTCCAACAAATAAAACTCATTGTGGGGTGTGAGAATTAAACTTCTCTTGAGGCTCGTCTGTCATCTTGAGTTGCAGTTCTTGCATGTGGCAAACAATCCTGTTGGTAGGAAGGCAAGAGAAGTATTCATTGTTTTCTTATTTTTATGCAACAAAAGCAAATAGGGACAGAAGGAATTCTGAGAAAGTCAAGGATACGTTGCTAATTCTTGATAAGTGGTGAATAAGATCAAGACAGTGCTCTCCTACTGTGATTTTTTTCAAGTGTACTTAGATGTATAGTTTGTCCATTCTGTAGCTAACAATTGCTGTGTGTCATATACAGTTATTTGTTCTCTGCGTCACATACTGTTATTTATTCCTGGTAGTTGTTTGCAAGACTTTTTAAAATATTTGGCTTATATCCACTTTGTATTAGAAGCTCTAAAGTCTGTTTTTTGTTTAGATTCATGTTCTGCCTTTATATACTCAAGTATCTCACTTTCTGTTGTATTTCCTAACTCACTTTAGGAAAGATCGGGACCGGGACAGGGACCGTGATGACCGTTCTAAAGATCGTGACAGGGATCGGGACAGAGACAGAGATCGTGACAGAGAAAGGGACAAGGAAAAAGATTTTCGACCTACATCAAATTCTACATATTATGCTGCTGCTGGGATACCAGCTATAAAACCAGCAATGATTCCACACAGTATTAACCCTTTCACAAATCTACCACATACACCTCGATATTATGACATACTGAAAAAACGTCTACAACTCCCTGTCTGGGAATATAAAGATAGATTTACAGATATTTTGATTAGACATCAGTCATTTGTCCTGGTTGGAGAGACTGGATCTGGTAAAACAACACAGGTGAGTTTGTATTGTGCTACTGTAAATTTAAATGGTTGAGACTGTTGGATAACTGGGATGTGTTAATCTTTAGTTTATTGAAAGTGATTGTGCAGGGTGCTTGATCAGGCTTGGCCAAAGCTAGGCTAGAATGTTTTATTTGTTTATGGAAGAGCACAGTGACTTTTATTGAGAGTTAAAGCCTCCATCTTCCTTATCAACAAGGGTCAACTACCACAAAGCCTACCAGAAACAGGAGGTCAGAGAACAGAATAGGACTGTGAAAAGGGAAGGCACTGTAATAGTCATACCTATGGAGGCTTTAACTCTCAATAAAAGTCACTGCTCCTGTGAGACTTATTATACGCTGCTGTGGTCTTCATAACATAGCTGGATGCTTTTCTGGATGCTGTCTTTAAGTTTGTTGGAGCTGGGTAAAATCACATTTTTAATAAATTCATGAATTTGAACATCCTGCCCCTAGTGATAGGGGCTCTGAGTCATGTCAGGTCTTAAATGAAGGATTTTGGGGGTCAATAAAATAGACTTGTGTAATCTGAAAATTCTGAGATCTAAAGAATTTGTGTTTTAATATGTGTGATTTAAATTTCAAATGTGTGTCACTGTCATGTAGTTCTCAAGGTATAAAGACACCTAAGGCTTTTTAAATCCTCAAAAAGGAACTGAAGCTACAAAAAGTACATCTTAGAAATTTGTTTCCCCTGAATTGTTGTGATATGCAGATATCACTTGAAATGTTTGTGGATGCCCTGGTGGAAATAAATTTGTAGTCATGTGCTGTCTTAAACTGAACTGTTTTGCTTAGAGTTTTTTGATTATTTTACTTTGATTTACTAGAGTAAGGTAAAATTTCTTGTGTTGAGGAAGACTTGTAATGCTCAAGACAGCTTTACTGCTCAAATTGTCCTCTTTAACCAATTAAATTTAGCATTAATTGAAAGCTTCAACAAACTGTCCTTCCTAAAGAATTCTCTCCCTCCTTTTTTGATAAGGAGGCTCTAGATAATGTTTTGAGAGTTAGCTGCTATCTTTAAGGGCACTTTCCCCAATTGGCTTGTGTTAGTTTCCACCTTGTTGTTGTAGGGTGCCAAGGCATGGAAAAACTTAAGTTTGGCAGTGGAAACAAAAGGAAAGTAGACTTACAAAGAACTCTTCATTAAACTATACTGTGAAAATTTACTGAATATATTTGAGGCTGGGACCATTAATTTTGAAACCTTTAGTGTTTGCAGTGGCTTGATTAGTAATTGAAACTTAAACTCTATTTTCCACAGATGTTTTTCTCAAAAGATACTTGGTACTGTAATAGGGGAATGATATGTTGAATTTTTGCAAAAGGAAATTAAATACTTGCTGTAATTGCAGTGTGCACCTTTTTTTAAGAAGCAGAAGGGCAATGTGACACCCTCTTTGTGTTAAAAGCCTGGCTTTCTTTTGACTTTTTTGAAAAAAAAGTGTTTAAGTATTTTCATATAAAGGCAAACCACTATGTATATTCTCTCATCTTAATCATGTTTGCTTTGGTTGTAATTTGAAGATGAAAGATCTTTCATTTAATGTTGTTGAAATCCTCACTTTCTCAAGGAAAGACAAGCACTGAATTTTTGTTTATTTTAAAAGGAATAGATGATATGAATAATTCTGTATATTCCCCAAAGTGATCATGACTGAAGTGGACATGTAGTATGGCTCAGTCCTTTTATTTCTATTTCTTTTAAAGCTGGACATGAAAGGCTTTGTGGTGATCATCTAAATCGGCCTGTTCCCTTTAGAGACTGTAAAGGCTTTTTCCTTTCATTTGACCGTGGCTGGAGGTTCTGTCTGTTACCTAGAAAGCCACTGTTATGTATATTTCATGCTACTGTCGTGTGGCCTGGCAGGCTTACTGTTTTAAGGCTCAAGTCAAAGTTTGCTCTATTTTAAGTGAAGGCATTTCAGCTAATATGCTTAGAGTTGTGTTTTCCTTGGTGTCTTGTAAAGCAACTGCATTTTTTCTGTGCCATATACTTGGGAAGTTACTGGGCAGGAATCCAGGTTCAAGTTACTAGTGTCTGAGAATCACTGCTACTTTTAGTTGTGAATAGACTTCTCTTATGTTCCTGACTTCTGTTGAGAAGTCTGTCAATCTTCTGTCATTTTGATAGTATCTGCCTTCATTTTTCATACTTATAAGGAAAATATGTTCCTTTAAAAAAAAAAAAGGGGGGGGATGAAGGAGGGAAGGCATGTGTGTATATGGGTTTTTTGTTATTTATTACAGTCTATACTGTGTGTATGTTTTAAGCTGTGCTGTAAGAAAAATATATTGGAAGAAAAAATACACTGATTTATTTAAACTTGTATAGATTTTCCTGTTCTACATTGGTGTGACTGTATAAATGGTAGTGTTTTTCTCCAAGCTTTTTAAGAAAGCATACTTTGAGAAGCAGTTATTAAGAAAGAGGGGGTTTTATTTGATCTCCAGACTTAGTTGTGACTGGAGATGTCTCCTCATAAAACATCATCATGCTAAGAACATTTGAAAAATGTTTAATCTCCTTATCAAGTTGTTAGTAGCTTTAGAGCTTCTTGTGAAACAGGCTGCTTGTTCTGGATTGTTCATGATATTTCCAGTTTCATGATAGTAACAGAAAATTGCTGACTGACAAATATTACAGGAATTGGACCGTTTGGTAATTTGGTTAACTAGATAAGAAAATCTGAGAGCTGAGAATTAACTAAATAGACTTTCCTAGTTCATTTTGCTTGCTGTGATTTCTAGATAGGGCAATTTTAACATTGATTTCCCCCCCTCCCCACGCATATTTAATGACCAGTGCTTTTAAAACACTAAAACTTGCTAAGGTTCTTGCATATCTTTGGAGCATGACAAAAGATTGACAGCGCTAAGGAGTTAATCTGACTGAACCTATTTTCTTTATAGGAATATATATCTTTCCTTTATAACTTGAAAAATAGGTACATGCTTGTATCAGTATACTTAAACTGTTTGCTCTCATAATTTGGGTATTTTTGTACATCTGGGTGAAACTGTAGTAGTAAATTCATTTGATTAAAATTCAAAGGCTACATATTACATGTGGTCATTAGAAGTGCACTTAAAATAGAATTTCTTTGAATTGATAGATTCCCCAATGGTGTGTTGATTACATGCGCTCATTACCCGGGCCGAAGAGGGGAGTAGCGTGTACCCAGCCCAGGAGAGTGGCTGCAATGAGTGTGGCTCAGAGAGTTGCTGATGAGATGGATGTAATGTTGGGCCAGGAGGTTGGTTACTCCATTCGATTTGAAGACTGCAGTAGTGCAAAAACCATTTTGAAGTAAGTATGATAACTTACAGGTATAATACTGCCTTCTTGTCAAATGCAGGGGGGTTATAGAGCGAGAACTGGTGCTGCCAAGTTTTGAAAGGCCTAATAGGGAGGGGAGTGAAATCTATGGACAGCCATATTCCATGTTTGGGTGTTTCCCATGTTTGGGAAAGTTCTAGCTTGATCTAGGAGAAACTTGACATGGGGCTCAGGCAAGATTAAAGTGAGTTAATCTTCTCACAGAAATCCCTACATCCTGTGGCTATTAATTTTTAGTAATCCATAATGAGGAAGGTGGTTGGAAGAGATGTTTTGGACCACGAAGCTACTAGAGTATAGCTCTGCAGCATTCAGTTTCTCCATATTAGACATGCAGGTGGCCAATAATAGATCTCCAATAACTTGCTCAGTTGCTTATTTCAGTAAGGGGAGCTATGGATAAATTTGACCCGCATCTGACATGAGTGTGCGCAAGTCTGAAGTTTGAGTACAAGGGTGTTCTAAGATTACTGGTTGTGTAGATAACCAGGTCCACTTAATACGTAATTTACAGGTGATGTTTGAAATGCACAGTGTTTAACTCTCATTGTTGAAGAGGTTTTTTCCTGGTGTTTCACCAGGGTCTTGCTTCTACGTTTCAGAGAACAGCAATTTGTGACACTGTGTTCTCTTTTGCTTACACAAGTAGCTGAAGGATGGGAATAAAGTTGAGTGAGAAGGAAATGGAAGCTGAGAAGGAAAAGCAAAAAATGAGCAGAAGTGACTTGCAGATGAAAAAGGGGAGACACAATTGTAGAAACATACCTAGGGTTTTCATAATTATGTTTCTCCCTATCTTTAATTGCAGATCTGCAAGCCAGTTGTAAATGTTGCATACCTCATTTTCCCCTTCCTTCTTAAAATCCCACCTGTAATCATGGATACTCTGCAGTATTTGCTATTGTACATTTTTAAATGGGTTTGTTTTGCTATCAGAAATAGTATACTAGTAGTTTTCTTTTTTAAAAAAATTGGAAATATTTAATTAATGAATTTATAGAATTTTCTTCCATATTACTTGTTAGTAGAGATTTTTATTAATATTCTTTTGTGTGCATTCAGGTATATGACTGATGGTATGTTACTTCGTGAGGCAATGAATGATCCTCTGCTGGAGCGCTACGGTGTTATAATTCTTGATGAAGCCCATGAGAGAACCCTGGCTACTGATATTTTGATGGGAGTTTTGAAAGAGGTTGTAAGACAGAGAGCCGACTTGAAGGTCAGTAATGATGAAGCCCAACCATTTTTCCTTTACGACTATGAGTGTACTGAATGGGGACATCTGTGTGCTTACTACTAGCTGATTATAAAATTATCTAGTACATGAACTGCTTTTGATTTGTTAATAATCTGTATTGTAAAGATCAGTCTAGGAAGGTTTGTATTGAAGGAAATACTAGAAAGGCTATCTTAGCTTAACCTTTCTATGTGACTTTTGGACCTGAAAACCAACTTGTTGCTTTCTCCCGAAAAAAGCATGCTTAAGTCACACCCTTAATAGTAAGGAAACAGATTCAACTTCTAACGTGTGTTAAGCATATAACTTCATAGTTTCTTGTCAACCTTTAGAGTAACTGTCTCTGTCTCCAAACTCCCAGGTCATAGTTATGAGTGCTACTTTGGATGCTGGCAAGTTTCAGATCTATTTCGATAATTGTCCTCTCCTTACTATCCCGGGACGTACCCATCCTGTGGAGATATTTTATACTCCAGAACCAGAAAGGGACTACCTTGAGGCTGCCATTCGAACAGTGATCCAAATTCACATGTGTGAAGAAGAGGAAGGAGATCTCTTGCTCTTTCTTACTGGACAAGAGGTACTTTTCTCCTTTTTTTTATACAACTTTCTATATACACAAATTGTGTTCAGAAGCTTCAGTGAACTGAAATGTTGGGTTGACTTTTCTTGTTCATGATTTTTAAGTGACCTGAGAATGCCTCCCTGTCGTATGTAAAATGCTTATTAAGCACCTGAAGTCTCTTAAGCCTTGCATAGATTATGTATATTAATTTAAAATGAAATTTCTTTTCTTAAGTAATTCTGAATTAGAAGCCTAGAGTATAAATTCCAGACTTGTACGGACCATATAAAAGTAACTAAATTCAAAAGTTTTGGGTGTGTAGTAGCATTGAAGCTCTTGATTGAAAGTAGTTCTCTGTGCTTTCTGGGTTGTAGAACAAAAGAATAGCACTTAATTCTGTTAGTCTGTAAATAGTTTCCATTTTAAAAATATTTTTAATTACTGAATATTTTTTGTACCACAAATACCAGGAGTTTTACCTCAGAAGTGCACTTGGTTTGTAGAAGTTTGTCGAAAATCAGAGAGCTAAACTACCTACAGGAGGAAACCAAGTAGACTGGCTTTCTTAGTAATCTGCTTAGAAATTCTGGAAAGCTTGAGGAGGTAGATGGAGGTGGAATAAAGGAAAAGGGCAGGTATTGTGAGAGGTGCTTGACTAGATCAACCTGAAATTCCTGTTTTTAGTAGGGAGAGGGGACTCCGCTTACAAGAGTACTTGATTTTAATTCTATTTTTGGTAATTTTTGTAACTCTTTATTTCTTTGTCTAAAGTTTGCTCTAGTGGATGTGCCGCTAGTGAAAACGTGCAGGAAACTGAAATGCATCTCTAATTATCATTTCTTTACTAGTAGCCAATTTTCATTGTTTCTGCAGAAGCTTCCTGTAGGCCCAGTGGTAGGGTTCAGGTGGGGGACTTTGTAGCTAGAATATGGCTATTTGTTTTTTTTCTTTCTTGCAAGATGTTTTTAGGCAGAATTGCTCTGCTGTTCTTGAGGATTCTGGAGATCTGTATGAACAGTGTGCAGGGTGAAGGGTTCTCTATTGGAAGGAGGGTGTAGGATGAATACAACTTATCAGAAGGATGGAACTATGAAGGAAGGTTTAAAAAAATACTTAAATGCAAGTGTGAACTAAAAGTTTTCATTTTTTTTTTTTTTTTAAGATGAGGAAGAACTGCAGTAATCTATAGCAGAAGGTCCTTTTTAGCTGAGTAGATGCTGAATGGATTGCTTCAGTCCGTTAGTAGCCAAAAGAAATGCTAAAAGCAGCAAACAATATCTGTTAGGAATAACAACTTCAAAATTCAACTTTTATCATATAATCCCTGTAAGGAGCAGTTTACTTTTTTTTTTCTTTTTTTTTTAATCTTGGTATCAGGGAAATTACAGCTCAAACCAAGAACGTTCTTGTTTTGTGCCATTATTCTTCAAAAAGGGAAAGTGAGATGACCTGGATAACTGTAGGCAGAGTTAGAAAATCTGATGGAAAATTTAGTTTATAAAGAAGTAAGTGTAATCTGTATTTCATTCGATGTGTTTCTCCTGGATAATAGGTTTTGTAAAATTTGTTTCCAGTCATTTAGATTACAGATTATGTAGATACATTTGATAAAATACTCTGCCTGCAGATCTCAAAGTAGTTGCCTGTTGGAGTTCTGTGAAACGAATTTGAGATTGCACACTCCAGCAAAATGAGTAATCTGCGAATAAATTTCATCTCTAGTGATTTTGCACTTGTAATTCTGTGTGAAGGAGATAGAAATAATGACAAGGTATAATGTTTGCCTGTCTCAGTAACGTAGGCATTTATTTGGAGTATGTTTTCCCCAACATCTGTTTTTCCTTACAGCAAAGGACATCTTTATGCATTTAGGAGAGAAAATCCAGGATGTTCCTGGAGATTGGAAGTACAAATCAGCACTGTTATTCAGTTACATATTTCAAGATCTTTATTTTCCTTAAGGAAGTTCTAGTGTCAATGTTCCAGTAGGTTGAAAATGTGATGTTGGTAAAACTGGAGTTGGTGCAGAAAAGAGCTGCAAAATGCTGGTTAAGTTTCCACAGAATGCTCTGAAAATGAGCATTTAATTTAAAGACGCACTCTTTATTTTCACACTGAGATTACTTAAGCACTGGAACTATGAAAGGAAGTAGCAGAGACTTACTTTCCTTGGAGAAAACTGAAGTCAGAATTGAAGACCTTAGTAGTAATGATGAAATGAGGTTAAGGTAGTGTAGTGGGTTGCAGCTCACACAGATTGTATCTTGTTTCTGCTTCACAGGGAAGTTTTTGAGGAGCTGGGGAACATAAACTGAAACCTCTTGCTTTTCATACGTTAGAGATGATGTCAACATGAAATATTTCAAGTAGACCAAACTAAACATCCTGAATATTGGCTCATGTTCTGACAAGTTCAGTCTTGCTTTCCTAGCAGAGCAGCTCTCTTGTTTTTAGTGTTCTTTTATGGAAGACAGTTTTGAGGGGGAAAGGGCAAGTACTTCATTTTAAAGCATGGTTTATCTGAATCTGTATTCACGCCATCTATGATCTCTTGAAATACTATAGCTCAGAAGGCCATTTGGCCAGTTGTCTTGGCTATTTTCTTGTCTTACCACATGCCAGTTTACTTCCCTTGCTTAGGGAGAGGGAAATTGGGAAAGGCTGTGCAGCTTTAAGAGCAAAGACAAAATGTTTCTAGAGTTGACATCGAAGCTACACATAGATGGCTGAATTCCCTCTGTGATATGAGCTCCGAGGAGGAGGATTAAGGTGTCTATAACTATTTCTGGTTTTGAAAGTCTTTTTTTATTTAAGTATTCAGATTCTTGTCCCATTTCCCCTTCCCTCACTTCAAATAGGAAAAAATGTCCTGGTGTCGTCTTTGATTTATTGTATTCTTTCCATTTTTCCTCCTTCGTGGTTAAATAGTTTATCTACTTGAGTCATCTATCCAAGGTGAAACTTAATCTAACTAGAGAGGGATTTGTTGTGGTTAAAACTGTCATCTTCTATTTTAAAGTTTAAAATACTTGAACTGTGGAACAGTCTTCAAGCCTCACTCGTCTTGCGAGAACGCAGGGAAGGAAGAGTTCTAGATAAAGGGTCTGCTAAGGAAAGGGTTTCTGAAATTTCTGAGGCTCAGGTTTACAGAATTGTCCTACAGAACAGAATAGGCCTTAAGTCATTTTAGGAGTAATTAATGCCACAATCTGTCTCCGTATTTTTGGACAAACATTTCTAAAAATGTAATGGGATAAAGTTTAAATCATCAGATGAAGCAAGTTAGACTGTACCTAACAGTTTAGCACTTAAAGTAGCTGCATGGTTCAGTTTAGGGTAATCTACTTTTGACTGTTTGTTTCACTCTAAATTAAAACATTATCCATGGTAGCTAGAAAACCAGTGAAAGCACAGCTTAGTTATCTTCCTGTGTATTTTTAAAAGCTTTAATCTGATAGTTGATATTGCAAAGCTTTAACAGTGTTCTCTGGTTTAGGGGATCAGATGGTCCTTTACAATTCTCTGTGTTGAACACTGTTTCAATACTGTAGTTATTCTTGACAAAGAGGACCTGCACTTCTATTTTTCAGCTTAAAGTTATCACCTCTATTTTAGTCTACCAGTCTTTTCTGACTTTCTAAATCTTGCTTTTCAGGGTAATTTATCATGTAAATACTGTAAATAAATGAAGTCCGAAGGGAATTGAGGATATTGGAGTGGATTGTTACCAGGTGGTAATTTAACTCGGTAACCCAGTTCCTTCCTGGTAACTTGTTTTTTGGCCACCTCAGTTTCTCAATTTCAGTAGGACTACTTGGGTAGGTGGGGGAGGACTTGATGCAAGTGGATGGTTTGGTGCAAACTCGTTTAAGATGTGATGCACTAATCGGATAGTACATGCAACTGCTTGTATAATTCTGTGTTTTCTTGATAGTAGCTATGCTCCACTATGCACACCTCAATTTTATTGCAGAAATATCGGGAAAAGAAATGAAGGTGAATTAGAATTCTACTGAGCATTCAGTTTGAATAGTGTAATAAAGACTTTATATTCACCAGCAGATAAGCAACACAAAATGGAACAGTGCATGATAAGCAAAATTAGTCTTTTGATTCTGTGTTTAGCTTCATATAATTTTTTTTCAGATGAATTGGTAATATGTTCAAATTCTTACTTCTGATGAGCAGAATTAGGGAATGTTAAGTATGAAAGAATTTAGTGAGTTGGGGAGCTATTGGTCTGTTGACTTAGTCCTGAGTGTCTCTGTTTTAGCTGTGTGCTCTGAGAGTGAGGAAACTGTTTCTAGATGAAATCTAAATGTTGGCACAGACTTTTTCAAGATGTGTTTGGAAGGTTTACTGTGATTATGACTTCAAAATGAGGTGTTTTGGGAAAACTTGAGCAATTAGAGTGGTATTAACAGAAGTCTTGTTCACATTTTCAACATTGTTTTTGTTTTATTTGTATTACCTAGTATAAATCCAAGGGAATGGTGGGGGAATAATCACTTTACAAGCCCATCACTGAAGAGGAAAGAAGTTAAACTGTAGAAGAGTATTCTATCTGACCTGCCTGATGTCAACTGTTGGCAGCTCTTCATAGTATCTTCCTAGCTCATCTCTGCCAGGATGAAGGAAGAAGCTTCTTGAAGGAGACCATCCCTTGCCCTCTTTTCAGTAGTCTAACTGGGAGGCTTTATATTTACTTAATGAAGTTAAGAAGGAAATTTAAATGTGGTCGTAGTGTGTGGACAAAAATAAGGATTTAGTTTCACAGATAAGAGGTAGGTGCTCAGCTCTGCTTTCAGTGTTCTGAGCTTAATATGGTTATTAGGATTTCCCTCTGGGATGAGGGCTGCAAGTGGTACTGGGCAGTATGAGACAAATGAGGGAGGAAGGGCCAAACTAGGTGAACATAACTTCAGGCATTAAAGAGACTAACCTAGAGTCAGTTCTTTCTGGGGTTACTTCAACCATTCTGAAGGAGTAAGTGGTGGTTGTCCAATGTGCATGATCTGACATGTTCAGTACTCTTCTTACAAAGAGTAAATACTGCTGTGAGCTTTAATATTCTGCTTCAGTTCCTTTACAGTGATGCAGAACATACCAATATTAACATGATTCTAAAATTGTTTCTAAACAAACAGTTTATAGGAATCATAGCAGACCTGTGTGAATACTCTGAAACAGAACTGTGGAACCTGAGTGTAGGTGGTAGTACAGACTTCAGCCTCAAGGATTCTGTGGGTTATGTGGCAGTCATCCTAGTGCTGATTAGGTACACGGGTCTGCAACTGTCTGGGGGAGGAGGGCACCACATTCTGTGTGTCACCTGGCAATATGCCTCATATCAGTGTGATCAGTGGCAGTTGCAGCAAAAGAACTACGTAAAGCACACTGATAACATACAGTATGGCTTACACATCTGATACAGGGGGAATCTAGAGTAAAAAGTAAATTCTACTCTTGTGATTCATGTTAGTGTATAGAAAATGGAACCTTATGTAGCCCCCTCGGTCATTGAGGCTTTTTCAGTAGCTCAGCTACTTTTTGGGTGTGGTGTGTATCTTACCTTTGTCTCGCCAGCCAAGAAATGGTATCAGATGTCTCTAAGGATAGTGGATAGCTTTTAGTGGTCAAAGCACCACTAGTGGCAAAGCATAGCTGGTTCCTTTTTTTTTTTTTTTCCTTCTTTCATTTACTACATTTCATACCTTCTCTCTCCTAATCTACAGCATTCAGCCTTTTTCTGGAATATATATAAATGTGCATTTGTGGATTCAAAATATGTTGACTTGTGCTTGGATGTTTAGTTGACTTAATTTTTACTAGCTGGAAAAGCCTCCTAAAGAGGCAGGAATGCAGCAGGGTTTTCAGACCCTTCAGGGAAAATCAGCTGTGCCCCTTCTACCTCCCATCATCCCCCTACCTAGCTCCTTGATGACTTGAGTACCCGTAAAAAGTAGTTTTCTCTTGGCTGGTGTGTCTTTGGAGCTTATCCAAGCAGAATAACTCAACGGGCTATGCTGTCGAGTGCGTGAGAGAACACTGAGAACTCTACATTAATATTTAAAATGTCCTACTGTAGGGCTCGTTTCCATTACCTGCATCTGTGGCTGTGGCCTTTCTTATGCACTGCAGGTGCTGTAAGCATATCATCAGTACACCTTGATAGGGTCAAGTAAGAATTTTTTGAAGACTTTAATATAGGCACTAGACTATTAGCTGGGATAATACTAAAGACTAGATGTAGTGAAGTAATAATTTAGTATGTTGAAAGCATGTGGAGCTGGAGAACAATGAGCTTTTGGTTAGCATGCAACCTGTCTTCTGTCTGTGGTGTATTTGCTGATTACCGCTGGCAGTCAGCTCTTCTGCAGATGAACGCATTGATGCGCAATTACACTGACAATGATCTTACTGAGAGGCGTTTTTTAAGTAACACTCCTAAAAGTTTTCTAAGGAACTGGCATCAAATTCACTTTTAAGTTCAGCGTTGCCTGTATCTGGCACCTCTTGCACAGTAGACCTGCTTCTTTTGTGCGGACACACTGGGTGGATTCAGCTAACTGTTTCCTCTGATCCTGGGTTTTCAGTACCCTGATATCCTGTGTCTCAAGGAGACAGGGATTAAAGGTGCTTTTCTAAGTGTAACTTAAATGTAGCACAAGTTGAGTCTTTTTTTTTTTCTCTTCTTTCCAAGAAGAACTATCTTTTACGTGTGGTGTGGCATAGTAAACCCTTTCAAGGGGTTGTCTAATAGACTTGAAGTAGCAAAGATGGTGTGCAAATATTTAAATTTGTAAGAAAAGTTTTAATACATCAGTAATGCAAGACTGTTTAACTTGTTCTCAGAGGATTAAAGTTAAGATTGTGCACTCAACCCAACCATATCTCCCTTTTCTAGACATAAATGTTTTCAAGCAATGCAAAAAATTGTTGACCCTTAGAATTGCTTAGTATTTTAAGCTATTTTTACTATATATGCATCTTAAATTGTGTACTTCTGGATAACTTTTTGGAATGGTTTCTGACTGCTCTTTTCAAGGCAGTAGTAGATTTTTGGTGGCTCTTAGTGGCTTGCATCCTCCTCTCAGCAGTATGTGATGAAAGGTCCATAGTTGTCTCCTCAAATCTGCAGAGAGTAATGGTTATATATGCACTTGTCATATTTTAATGACTTTGATTAGAGATGCTCAGGCTACATTGGGAAGCTCTAGGGAGGAAGAAACATTATCCCTGCTGAAAGCTGATAGGTAGCAGTGGACTCTCAAGACCTGGGAATGTGGTGCTCTCGTTTACCACCGAGTGCTTGCTTGTCTAATACTGAAGTTATAAACTCTCATGCAGCTCTAGTCACTAATGCTAAAGGTAACGCATCCTGTCTGACCTCAGAGTTTTCTTAGTTAACAGGCATAATCTGGCCGGGTTCTGTGAAACAGAATGTAATGATGGTCAGAGCAGGAACTAATTTCTGTTTTTGGCTGGTGTCTTCAGAAAGATAAGTTTTAATTTTGTATTAAATGTTTAATTGGTGTTCAAAATCCAGTCAGTTGAGACTAGGTGAAAATTTTAGGAAATGGAGTGTATTTAAATAGCTAGTCAACTATTTGTTGAAGTCCTTTACTTTCACAGCAATGAAGAAAAGCAATATATGCAGCTACTGGGTATGATTGGTCAATTAAGCTTGGTTTTTTTCTTTTTTTTTTTTTTTTTTCCTCCTCCTGTTACCCTTGGAGGATTTTAATGAACTTTCAGAAAGGGTTTCTCAAAATACCAAATGCTGCCATCAGTTTAAAGAAATTCTGGTTGGTAAACCAGAACAGGGCATTCTTGCTTAGTTTCTTTTGCAAAGGCATATTGGATTTCTTGGCAGAATTGCCCCTTTGGTTAAAAGGTTTTTGGTAAATATCTATACTTCATTCAGACTTGCAAGATAATTCCAAAAAAACATTAAGCTTATTAGAGCACCTTGGCATCAAAGGGGATAGTCATGTAACCTTTTATTTGCCATACTTAATTTTATATACTGGTCAGTATAGAACTTGAGTTCTGTCTGCGCTTGTTTAAAGCTCTATACAGAATATTATCTAGCAAAAACTGGAGAGTGTTAAGAACAAATGAAAGACTCCCAAATCTGTCAGGTTTACTTTAGGTTCTACATGTACGTATGGATTCTGAAATGGAAGCTGATTTTTGCTCTCCTAAATCCTCCTTAAAGCATGTGTTCTTGATTCTTGAAGATGATGGTAATTTTAGGCTGGCAGTTTATTTGTCATAAGGGTGACCTGGTCTGTTTTAGAGCCATTTTCAGCTTATTTCTTTATTGCTTCTGCCATCCATGGCAGAGGCACACTAATTCTTAAGCTGAAGTTTAATGAGTTGTTTATTCATTGGCCTAACTTATGTGTGCTTTCTATTCTCATTAAACATTTTCATAGCTACAGGTCACCCAATGTAAGTGCTTTAAAATGAAACTGAGTTGTAAATGATTAGCCAGGGTTAAACTTCCTTGTCTATCAAGTTAGAAAATGGTCTC
This sequence comes from Crypturellus tataupa, assembly GCA_034781795.1. NCBI lineage: Eukaryota > Metazoa > Chordata > Aves > Tinamiformes > Tinamidae > Crypturellus > Crypturellus tataupa. The sequence goes on along the minus strand of JAWLRI010000923.1, from coordinate 3,801,841 downwards.
AAAAATAGAGTAGAAAGTATGAGCATGGGGCAGAGTAATTTTAATTCTGAACTTAAGTGGAATTTTAGTTAAGTTAAAAATAAATATGAAATGTGGATTGAGAGGTTTGGTTCTTGAGCAGCCATGTTTATACTGTAAAGGTGTTTGTTCTCATTAGGTACAATGAAGCAAATCTTCCGTATAATTGCATTAGTGATACGTGACATTAAAACTTAATTGGCTTATTTTAAATATCTTGCACATCAATTTCTTTAAGATTGTGAAAATTGAAAAGGTCATGAGTGCAGTTTAATATTCCAGGGTGAGAGATTTCAATTTTAGTACAATTTGTAGGGAATTAATTAGGAAACATGTCTAAAAGAAAAAGGGTGTTGAATGCAAATTAGACCCTTCATTAGAGTACAGAACTGAGGCATCTTAGAGCATTGTGAAAGATCCAGTGGAAATTTAGCAACTACTTCCAATTTTTTTCCCCCTTCTCCCCTGCTCTTTTTGAGTAAATATTATTGCAATTTATTTTTGTATGGATTTAATGATTGTCATAAGATGCTCTAAAATAAAAATGTTACTCTTTTTCATGGGCTTCTTTTTAACTAATACTTCTATTTTGTAGGAGATTGATGAAGCCTGCAAGAGGATAAAACGTGAGATTGATGATTTGGGTCCTGAAGTTGGTGACATCAAAATCATTCCACTGTATTCTACTCTTCCTCCACAACAACAGCAAAGGATTTTTGAACCTCCCCCACCAAAAAAGCAAAATGGAGCAATAGGGAGAAAGGTAAATAACAAAAATGTATTTTAGTTATTGAACAGTATGCTAACTACTCACAGTTATACAGTTAATTAAATACAAGTTTTAGCTGTCTATTTGAATGGCAGCAAATGGTAAGTTTTTTCATGAAGTCTAGAATGCTGCAATCCAATATTATCCTGTTTAGTTTTTTAGGTAATACTTTTTCTTAGTGCAATTCAGAATTGTGATGTCTGACTCTGAAAAGGATTTGGAGTAGCATTCAGATAAGTTTCATGTAGTAATCACATAAGTTTCCTGTGAAAAATATGGCAAATCAGGTAATGAATATGGAAACCACACGATTCAAATAGAGAGATGAGGTTTTGTTTTTCCATAGCAGTTATTCTGGTCCATGTTCTTAAGCAGAATTAGTCATCTAATCAAGGGATACCGTCAGGCAGGTTTTCCTCCTTCCCTAGGCTTAAGACAAGGTGCAAGTTAAAACAAATGTATCAGATTCCTGCTTGAAGCATTAAGCAAGGAGAAACTGAAATTGTAAAGTGACATAAGTGAATACTCGGTGTAAAGTTAATTTACTCATTGATTTTTCTGCCTAAATAACATTAGGAATGTGTCAATATTTTTCCAAAACTGAAAATTTTGGAGTCTTAACAGAGCTTTTCCAAACTAAGCTAATATTATATGAAGCTAACATCCCAAAAGTTAGTTTTTGAAGGTCAAAGATGAATTACGCTGTCTGCTGTAGGCAGGGTTTGTTCCTTGATTATTTTCCTTTTTTTGTGTAGTACAATGCATGCAGAGTATTAGTGACAACTTCCTAGTGTTCTGGAAGAATAAATCACTTATTAAATTTTGTGAAATGATCCTCTTTTTATTTTGAAGTTGATTGCAGAAAGCATGCCATCTGAAATCATGAAAGTAATACTGCAACAAGATTGTATTAGCAAATGATGTGAATGAAACTTCTCAATGATGAATGAGTGATAGTTGTGTATTTCATTCCATTTACTCTTTTAAAAATGTAAAAAAAAAAAGTAAAAAGACACATTTTTTAAATGTACTTTGAAATAGGCCATTTTTGGTTTTCTTGGTAAGTGGATAAATAGATGCAGTGTGTAGCTTTCACTGTGCTGAGCTAACAGAACCAGTGTTAGTGTCTAACAAGATCTTCACTAGCAACCCTCTTTACTAGGGAGAGGGGAAAAAAAAAGCTTGGCTAAGTTTTAAGCTGTTGGCAGAAGCATCAGAACATTTAAGTAACAAGTTCACAGCTACAAAACCATTATAGAGTTTAGAATCGAGAATGGGCAAGATCCTTCTTACTGCCTCTTTACTAGATTGCTACAGTAATGAGTAGAAAACTGTGTGATTCTTTTCATTCTGCTCCCTTTCTTCCCCTTCCCCACCCCCCCAATGGTAATGTTTGGAATTAGTTTAAGTGTTTTTTACTGTCCTTTTATCCAGTAAATATTTGAAGTAAGACCTTGGATTACTGGACTTCTACTATCTTGGAAAGATACTCTGCTATCTTAAGATACTGCTTTTATTCCATCTCCTGTGAAGGTTAAACATTTTTTTTAGAACTATTGAGGAGGAAAAGTATATACTGAATCTTTTAAATCTTTTAACAGTCATGAAAAGGTTAAGCATATGTAGTATCTGAATACATATCTCTTGACTTAGCTGTGTGAAAGAAAAGTTGAATACTAGAAGTTCTGTAGCATCATGCAGTAATAGTATTGGTAAAAAAATAATACTGTAGTTTGATTGCTTGGCTTATTGTCCTCTCCTTAGGCCTTCTAGGGAAGATCAGCAATTGCTGCAATTAATTAATTGTGGTTAATCACTATTTCTTTCTTCCTCTGGAGGAAGATGAAGACTCAACCTTCCTGTTCTTCTTGCCTCCTCTTTTCCCTTCTCCTACCTTGCCAATAAGTGACTAATGTTGTTTATTCTTGATTTGTAACTGACCTAGAAATCTACTAGGACCTTCACTGTACTGGGCTGCCGTATAAGAGGATATCTTTCTGGATTGTTTTGGATTGTTTACTGGAAGTGTTTTCCTCAGATTTTGTGTCATCTTCTAATCTAGTGAAAACAATCTCGTTTCTCTTGGGGGACCTTACTGCTTGCTTTTAACTTCTGCTTTTCTATTTCTAACACTGTATGCTGTTACGTATAAGTTTTTGCGTACTTGATCACTGATACTCTTCTAAATTTTCCAACCTCAATTGTTGAAGGGCACTACTGTCCTTTGGTTTGGGTCATTACTATTTATCTAATGATACAAATGATTATATTTGTTTAGTTACATAACTATTTTAACATAACAAATGAACACGAAAATATCTTTACTTTACAGTCCACAAGTGAGTTATGCTTTCCTGTTTCTCTAAGATATCTTTCTAGAATGGCTAGCGACTTCACTGAGGTTTTGATTCATGTTTTGGAGACTTCCCCCCCCCTTAACAATTAAAGATGACTTTTAAGAAAGGAATTGTCCACATGGTCTCTTACAAAGAATTTGCTGGTAGTTTATTTAATCAGATATAACTTGTTTAACTTGGGAGAGACTGACAGTCTTAAACATTTTTTTTCCCTCCCCGCTAAGGCTTTGAAAGCTAATAAGTCACTACTTAATTAACTTAACAGTTTAAAGTTTTGAATTTGGTATTTTAAGTATTCCTGTGTTGCATACAACATCCAGAAGACAGCCATTCTCTGTCATGGCTGTCTCTACGGGGAGAAAATAATCAAAAGTGCTTTTTCTTTTTTTAATCAATATTAAGTCCCAAATCCTGTTGGCCTTTTTATTGTTGGATTGACGTATCATTTAAAACTAGAAGATGGGAGGAAAAGAGAAAGTGTTGAGGCTGACTTGTGAACTTCCTGAGCTTTGTCTGAGATTGATGTGTGCTATTGCAGGTACCTGGGATGACATTGTAATGGTAGTTTAATTCCTTAATGCAAATCAGGTGCGAATGTTTTGTTACCATATTTGGCATAGATGGGGGGAAAAACTCTAGCTGTGTGATGTATAAACAGGAAGGTATGCTGGAGGGTGAATTCCTAGATGGTTCTGTTTCATCAGCCTTTGTTACTAGTAAGGCCAGCACATATAGACATATGACTTCTAATATGCCAAATATCATATGAGCAGTCTGATATTTAAGAACCTTTTCAAAGTATCCATTTCTATAATTTCTTTAATTGCAAAACTGTAGTTAATTAGGTACAATTCCTTATTTACATAATTGTAATTTCATTCCACTAAGTAACTGTTTTCTGATTTAGACTCTGAAGATGTGAGGGATTTTCCCCAAGATTTTTTGTGTGTGTGGGGGGGGGGGGGGGGAAGGGATTGTGCCTGTCTGGTGTGTGGGATGTGGTTTTTGATTTTTAGCAATATATTATTAATAAATGAGATGTGTGTATACAACAGTTATCATTTTAAGTGAATAACTATTTTTGATACATTGGAAAGGAAAGTGTCACCTAATTCAAGTGCAAGCTTAGTAAGTTTGAGTATGATTGAAGTTTTTGGGCCTTTGTGGCCCAAAATGTTGTATTTTTATTATTGAAGTATACTGCTGAAAATCAGTGATTAAAGTGGGATGCCCCTCTTATTTTTTTATTTTTTAAATGCTCCTCTATAATTGGTGTTTGTTTGAAGACCATGGAAATGGATGCCTGATGTTAGTATATGCAGCAAAAAGTTAAAAGACTTTTAGATAAAATTCACTACCCTCTAACAGGAAGTTGGATGGCATGCATGTATATAGTGTTAGGCATGTAGGCTAATCCTGTGAATGTGGAGCTGTTCAACTTAGGTTGTTCATGACGTGCATTTTTTTTTTTATGACACTCCTGTGCCGCTGTATCAGCACTTAATTGTGTTGAAATGTTTGACTTTTGTCTCTTGACTAATTTGTGGTTTATTATAGTTTAAAAATCTAGTCTGAGCACTTTTTTTTATTGCAATTCTGAGCAAATTGTTAGGGGTTTTCCAATTGATACGAAGAGTTAGAATGGGATGCTTCTCTGAAATTGAGAAGTGAAAGGTAGTTTTGGTAATGTACTTGGACTAGTTTTGGGTGTTCTTTAAGGTAGTTGATCTAAATGTTCTATTAACGTGCAATTTAACATGGTCGCTATTTGGGTGAGGACTTAAGGATTTGTACAGTGTTCCACAACATCTGTGGCCATAAAATGGCAATGAAGGATGCTGCACTTGACTAGCACTTTGCTTTAAATGCTCTACAAAGTATCTGGAGATTAAAGTCGTGTGTTACATCAAAAGTACCTCTATAGCATATGGATGTACTCGAATATCAAATAATTTAAAGGTAAATGTTCACAATTTTAGCTAGAATGCATAGTTTGTTTTATTCAAAGCTAAAAAAATCTTCTGTGTATGTAAAATAATGTACACAAAGTGTATGTCTGTTTTTGACTGCTGTTAATATCTGCTGCGTGAAACAAGCTTTAGTGAATGCTGAAGAGCAGCATCTTTTTATGGAATTGGTCAAAACATATTTATATAGTCCTTGATTTTCATATTATTTCAACAGTTTGCCCTACTTAAGGGCTTAAAATCAGTATTAAGGATGTAATATAACTTGTTATTTTGGACTGAAGATGTAAGTAAAATATTAAGTAAAGCAGTAAAATAATTGTTTAAATAATAAGTGCTAGTTTTAATGTAGAGTTATGGGAGCAGAAGCATGCTGGACAGACCTTATGGTGCGATTAGTGGAAGCTCACACAGTTGTTTTCTCATTATCCTTATCTTCTGATCATCCATAAAAGTTTTGGCACACAGCTTGTGTTTATAGATGAGATGAAAGAAAATGCTGAAAACTTCCAGTTTGTGTAAAGACACTCATGGATCTATCTGCTTATGTCGCTTCATGACATGTTTGTATGTATTATATTTCAACAGGTTGTTGTGTCCACCAACATTGCTGAGACATCATTAACAATAGATGGTGTTGTGTTTGTGATTGATCCTGGCTTTGCAAAACAAAAAGTAAGTACAGCTGCAATTACTATTTTGTCAGAGTAGAAAATAGGTTTTGGAATCTGTTTTTTAGGTAGCTCTTCTTGTAGTTCTTTATTATTCTTTTTATTGAAATCTTTAGCTTGCCTTTTCTGCTTGCTTACCCTAAGTTTGCACTTTGTATGTAAGCTTACTGAGCTGTCCAAAACGCTGCAGTGGAGAAGTGCTTTAGTCTTTTAGGCGTGGAATGTGGTTTACTAGGTGTTTTGGGGAGAATGGCTTTGTGTTGTATATCCATGTTTGAGAAAGCTCAAGTAGAACCAAGAAATATTCTGAAATCATCTGAAGGTGAAAGAAAGCTGGTGGATACCAAGAACTAAATAAAGACTAGATAGATTACATGTTTCTCAGATTAATTGAGATCTTTCAACAGTTGTAATCTTTATGAGTTAACTTCTTAGACATTTCCTTTATGAAACATTTCCTTTATTTGTTCTTTTTGTCAGCCATTTAAGTTATCACACAAGGAGAAATGCAGCAGAATGTGAATAGAGATGCATCTTTGTAAATAAGCTGTGTCACTTTGGTTTAGCTTTTTTTTTTCCCCCGTGATATTTTATGCTAGAAGAAAATCGTCACTGAGAAAACCCCAAGTTTTTGAATGCTTTCTTTTTTTAACTATTTCACTCTAGGAGGGTGATGTTTAAAATATGGAGCATAGGAAGCCTTTAAGCTCTCTGACTAGTCTTTCTTTCAATATCTTCCTTTCTGTAAGCCTTAATGGGTTGGCAGGGCTGATGTTTGTGTTGAACTGCAGTGGAAGGTTTCAGCAAATTCCAGGATATATTTTGTACTGTGACAGATTACAAGTATCCTTGAAATAAAGAATTTCTTTGTCATCAGTATGATTTTACTTGCATTCAAACCTTAATGTTAGATTTTTCTGACCTCCAGAACAAGGTTATTCAACCATATAATTCCATCAAGAGTGGTTTGGTGTGTGTGTGTGTGTGTGTCCCTTTTTTTTTTTTTTTTTTTTTTTTTTTTTTTTTTTTTTTTTTTTTTTTTTTTTTTTTTTTTTTTAATGGAATAATTTGCGTGTGAAGAGTATGTTTAACGCTCCATGGAACAAATTGGGCATATTAGTTCTGCCGTGAAAATCTTCTCTAAGAATACACATTTAAAGAGTATAGGGAGCTGGGCAGGAGGAGATGTTAACAAATGAAAGAAAGTAAATGCTGTTTTCTAGGTGGGTGTATTTGAAGCTTTGGGTCAGTGATCCAGAGGTTTTTGTAGCTTTAGGGTGGTGCTTTTTTTCTTTTCCTTTCAGAATGTACAGTTGTTTCTAATTTCTTTCTCAGTAATGGTGTTTGAAAGTACATTTGAAGCCTTGCATGTTTTCTGGAATGCATTTTTATCCATGGATATACTCATTCTTTTCTGCTCTGCTTGCCCTCCGGACAGGTGTATAACCCTCGCATCAGAGTGGAGTCTCTCTTGGTGACGGCAATTAGCAAAGCCTCTGCCCAACAGCGAGCTGGCCGTGCTGGTCGGACCAGGCCAGGCAAGTGCTTCAGGCTTTATACAGAGAAGGCTTACAAAACTGAAATGCAGGTAAGGCAGCCTTACTTGGCTGACTTGGGCTGATACTGAAAACGGAATGCTACACTACTTAACAGAACCATTCTTTACATTTCCCTTGGAACTTTAAACTGTGTAAACATTCAAATCCTGTTTCTTTTATTACTTGAGTCTTTTTTCCTTTTCCCTAGGACAACACATACCCTGAAATTTTGAGATCTAATTTGGGATCTGTAGTGTTGCAACTCAAGAAGCTTGGTATAGATGACTTGGTGCACTTTGATTTTATGGACCCACCAGGTATTTGCTTCATATTTTATCTTCCCAGCCGTGAGCATTTTCTTTTGATAACTAAAACTTCAACCTCAGTGAATGATACAGCATCAGTAACAGCGTAGAATAAACTTCAGAGGATTTTGTCTGCTTTTCTCATAATCCTTAAGGAAATTGTTCGCTTAACCTGATATTATACTTTGTGTCTTAACAAAATAACTATTTTCTGTCACTGCATGTAAGCTTTTAATGGAACCAAGAAGTCTACTGGATATCCCTAACTTGCAGAGGATAAGACACGATTATGTGTGTGTTCTAACCTATTTTTAATTTTTCTTTTGATTACTTCCTTCCACGTTCTAATCACACATCGATTAGCAATTGTATGTATATTGGTCAAAATTTTTAAATTTGAATATATGTTTTTTGGCTCAAGGTATAAAGGTAAGGTACACCTCTCTTGAAACAGTATTTAGCACCCATATGCATTTTTAAATAGCTGGACTATATTGCTAATTAAAAACATAGATCAGCCTTGCGTGGATAAATTATGTTATTAGTAAAAAAGCAAAACGCTTACAGATAAGTATTACTAGTATTTACGGAACTGCATTTTTAGTTCCTGCTCTACAGTGTACATGTAACTAGAGCAGGAGGGTTTTTGGATTCCATTCTGAATGTTACGTGTATGTTATGCACTCAGTTACAGGGAATGGAAGATGAAGAGAACATCCTTGCGTGACTGGATTTCTGAAAGTTTATAGAGATCTAAAGCAAATGGTTGATCTTAGAAGTGAAACAACAGGGAGCATGCTTGAGTACTTCCAGCACTAAGGCAGTATCCACTTTTCCAAATATTTGTGCCACTTGTGTGAATTTTGAAAATCAGTACTCTTCAAATGATGAAGGCTTTTGGTCCAGTTAAGAACTCTTTTAAAAAGAAGCAATTTTGCTCCAGAACTCTCTGATCCCTAAACATCTATAAATGAACATGGTAATGGTGTTTGGAGTTCAGCTGAAAGGACAGTGACAGATAAGATGGAAGTAGTCTGTATTTCCTTCATGTTTGTTATTTAAAGCAGTTTGATTGACATGTCCTCACATGCATAATAAATATATCTCTTTCTTCCAGCTCCTGAAACTTTGATGAGAGCCCTAGAGCTTTTGAATTATCTAGCGGCTTTAAATGATGATGGAGACTTGACTGAGTTGGGATCCATGATGGCAGAATTTCCACTGGACCCACAGCTGGCTAAAATGGTTATTGCAAGTTGTGACTACAATTGTTCTAATGAGGTCCTATCTATTACTGCCATGCTGTCAGGTAATAGCAGGGAAAGAGATGCTAAGCAAAATAGAAATCTCTGGTTTGGGGAAAATTTGAAGTGTGTTTACCTCTAACATATAAGCAGTGAAAAAAGATTTTTAATAAATCTAGAGCTGTTTTAAAGCTTCAGACAGGGATTTAGTCAATATGGGTTTGTATGTTGACCTGCAGTTAACAGATGGTGAAGTTAAGGAATGAACATGCATAAAATGATCAGTGTATTTGATCTTAACTTTCCTTTTAAGGAAAGTCTGAATATATTCAGAGTTGATACAGGAAAGAATTTCAGGCTAGTGGAACAGAAATTTCCTTTTTAGGCTAATAGTCAGAACTAGGAATGTCAGTTTATTGGCTCTGTTTAAGTCAATGAAATCTGTTTTGTATTGTGCATTTCTCTGCACTTTGATAAAATCCTACTATCCTCCAAAGGACAACAGTACAATTTATATATAACTACTGCACTTGCACAGGTACACAGGAAATAGTGCTTTCAGTCGCATTAATAGGTGAGACTGAAGAGGAGAAATTATCTTTAAAGGGAAGGAGGAAGCCTTCCTTTTTTTTTTCCCATAAATGTATGTGCAATCCATAAATTTGTGTGCAAAGCTGGACTCTGCTGCACTGTGAATAGCACTGAGCTGGAGCACAGCTCCTGATTGAGCTCTTGATGAGATCTTGATGTCAAACAAGCTTTGCATTTTGGTTCCAGCTCTCACAGAAACTACCTCACTTTATGCTTTGTCCTTATAGGAATCACAGCAGGGCTTAGTTGACTATGAAAATGGGGTTCATATTCATAATTACTGTTTCTTCTGGGTGTGTTATTTTAGCAGACTCTTAACAATGCAGGTGTTCTACTGGTTACATGCTTAACTTGGATGATTAGAAACAATGTTTTGGCTAAGAGTAAAATATCTTCAGTTTAGTCTTACAGTATATTTATGTGAAAGTTCTTAAGAACAAGCTAAAATGTTTGTTGCAGAGTTATTGTTCAGACTCAGAGCAGATGGGCAGGGCAGAATCTCATAGAGTTTTGTGATTAAATGGTAGGCTTAATTGCGGAGGTGGTGGTAGGTTGTTGCCTGTCTTTCTCTTCATTTCCCTGCCTTTTCTCACCACAGAACTTTGCTAAAAGAACTGCAACTCTGATATTTTTGCCTAATGTCTTCAACTGATTTAGCCTGCTCCTTTTTGTGTATCTTCTCTCAACCTGTAATATACATAGTGTATGTATGATGTGTTTTGAGGCACAATTAATGTTATGGTAAATAATGCCTTAAAAATGGCTACTATTTGGGTAATAGCTGCAATAGTGTGAATATTTTGCTTTTAAAAAAACAGTTCCTAAGGGCTATTTTTCAAAGTTAAGACTTCATTGATGGTTTCATTTATTTTTCTCCAATGGCATGACATAATATGGCATGTTATGCTCCCTTAGCTACACGTAAAGATTGTCTGGCTCCAGTAGAGGTTCACGTGTTAGTGGTTTGGGCCAAACACCACAAAGGAGAGAAGGATGGCATTGAATATGTAATCAGACAGAGATCATTTAAAAAAAAAAAAATCGAATTTTCTAAGGCATGTTAGGGCTTGTAACAGTCAGAGTTTTTTGGATAAGTTGTTTAATTATAGTGTCTTGCTGTGAGGCTTCACATACAAGTTTTTCTTGCAGCAAGTGCTATTAAGTAAAAACAGTGAGTTAAATCACTCAAGTAACTTAATTCCCCCCCCCTTTTTTTTTTTTTTCCTTTGGTAACCTGAGTTTGAAATATATCTTTGTTTTCAAATACTGGACCTAAAATACGGTGTGTGTTTCACACCTGCATTTCCATTTTTAGTGCATTGGTCTTTCTGATTTGTTGATGTGGCTCCCTCTTGCAGTGTGTATTTTCACCTGGATTCCATCTAGCATTCGGTTCATGTGGCATTCTTATGCTCCAAGTATACTGTTAAGAGGCTTTTATGCGAATTTAAAAAAAAAAAAAAAAGAGGGAGGGAAGGGAAATCCAAGGGCTGTCATCTCCTAGGGACAGGTAGGATGCAAAATAGTTTTCTAATGGGATCAAGCTTCAATTATGTTAAGACTAACAGAGTCCTAAGGAGCTAGAAAAATACATGAGTTGTAGTGTCTTAACATTAGATTCATTGAAACTTAATACATGCAAAAAACCCTTAAATTATATCTGCAGTAGGGTTTACATAGAGACAGACTATTCTGAGCTGTGTGTTTTTTGAGTTCTCTGTGGTTAAAAGCCTTCATAACTACTTACAACTTCTTGTTAATTAATATTGATATAACCTATCAGAATGTTGACAGACTGTGAATCAAGTTGACTGCAGTGATATTTGTGGTCTTTCATAGTCTGAGCTTGGAATCTTAAAACCTGATTTTGGATTCAAGCTAGTGTAAGAAGGAATCTGATCATGTAAGAGAAATAAAATGCTAGACAAAGCTTATCACATAGATATTTTTGTTTTAAATAGCAATGAAGGACGGTTTAACCTTCCACCACTACCGCTACCATCACAACCTTTAGACTTCTCAATGCCTTCATTCACATATCCTGCTGTATACCAGTGCTGATAACGATACCATCTGGGGGACATGACTTGCCTTTAGTGTGTTCTGTCTAGTAGCAGGCTCAAAATTAATGTTTGTTTAGACTGTGCTAGTGCAGTATAGCTTCCAAACTGCCTTCTGCACTCTGTCCACAGAGGCTCACTGAGAAAACGAACATGTAATTAACTTACTAGTTATGTGGTGCTAGTTACTGGTAGAGCTATCAGCACTGGATCTTGAACAAAGATCTGTTGAACCTTCCAGTATATTCAGGCAATCTCGATGGCCTTCAGAATAGAGATTTTTGCCTGCTTATAGTTCTAGTAAAAATAATCAGGTGCTCTGTAGCTTTGAAACCCTCTTGTCTTACAGATGTGGTTAGGTGTTGATGTACCAAATCAAGGTAGTAAACAGTCCGAGATGCAGTTGGAGGCCATCCTGCCCTGCCCTATGCTCTGTGAACTGACCTAGCTAGGCCTTGTTCCTCTGTCTGTGAATGCGTGACTCATCGATATGGGCGTTTGTGTTGGGCCCATACCAACCTTGTTTAGTCCCACAGTGTTTTGTTCGCCCCACGGAAGCAAAGAAAGCAGCAGATGAAGCCAAGATGAGATTTGCCCATATAGATGGAGATCATTTGACGTTGCTGAATGTCTACCATGCTTTCAAACAAAGTAAGTGCATCTGTTCTAGCACAAGTTTTTTTTAATACTTCTTAAATCTTAAACTAAAAAAGGAGGGTAGGAGGGTAGTGCTAACACACAACACAGCTAAGTGATGGTTGTTGTGTTTTTTGTTGTTGTTTGGTTTTTTTGGTTTTGTTTTTGAGGAATGAGGAGCAAAAAGTGTGTGTGTGGTGGGGCGGACTTCAGCTAGCTAACAGAACACATAATAAACTGCTGAGTCTGGAGACAAGCCAGACTTAAGTCAATGTTGGGTAACCTTGGATAGAAGGAAGTAAGCCTTCCTTTTAATTAAGAAGTATTGGAAGTTTACTTTCTGATGTTTAAGTGCAGAAAAATCTGCAAATTTATTTTTTTTAACTTCTGAGGGGGAACAGTGTGGGGGGAAAAAAGCATTCTGATGCAGACGAGCTCAAACTTTAACTTTCTAAGTGCAATTGGAATTCTGAAATATGACCTTGAGATAGATTGAGAGAAAAAGGTGAAGAACATACATCTGTCATATGGCCCCATACGTTGTTTGACTTACCTTCTGCACATGGGTTTTCTGTGAAATGTGCTATTACGGCATAGCTCAAGTTTATTTTAGCAGCCTGAGAATTATAAAAACATACAGGTGAAACTAAGTTCTCTTAAAAAATGGCTAGAGCAGTAGCTTTATGAACAGTGACTTATCTCAAGTTTACTTTGGCTGTAGGTCAAAAGACTGTTCTTCACTGCTAAGGAAGGTTTTCATGTGCATCAGTAAACGATGTAATATTCTTTTACCATGGGCTTTAAAAAATTTCCCAGATCAAAGCAACAGTGGAAAGGGAATTTTGCATTGAAACGGTCTAACATTCTAAATATGAAACTAAATTTACTTCTGGTGTGGAAGATCTGGAGCTAACATGAATTTGTATCTAGAACAGTATTAGTTATGGGTCATGTGAGGTGTGTGGTTCAAATGGCAGAGAAAGTAGCCCGTTTAGGTACTTAATTAACAGTGATTCTGCTGTATGACCTATAAGAGTGTCTGCGTTCATCCTTTATTTAAAACATCTTCTTTAGGATAATGTGCACAAACAACTTAAAATTACCTCAGATTATGTAACCTTTCTGTGTTTTGATGCAAATGAAGGATAGATTCACTTCATGCAGGAATAAATTTTTAAAGTTGAATCTTGTTAGAGCTAGTGTTTGGATTTAATGAAATGATCAAGATATGAATAGTATTATTGAAGAGCAACAGAATTGGTAGGGAGAACAAAGTTTCTTGATGTTAAATTACTTTTATACTGAGAAAATGACCAAGACGTGCTTAGAGCTATCAGTAGTAGAAAAGGAAACTTAAAGCCAGTGCAGTCATTTTGGTCTTTGTATGTTGTATATTCCTTGCATGTCAGTGTTAGTGCTCTTTATGTCCAGCTCCATGTTACATTGCAGCTTTGGAAGGCAGTTTTCCTAGTTGCCTAGTGCTTTAAAACTGTGAATTCATGAATCTAGTATTTCGGCAAAACACCAGTGCTTGTGTTTAGATTAGCATAGACACAAAAAAGCTAACTTCCGCTTGTTCTGACCCCATGGATCCTGAATAGAAAACTATTTAGGCAAGTTAAGTAACGCAGGAAATCTACTGAACAGACTAAGAGCTATTATCATTTATAGAAGTTCATGGTTATTTTTTCTGGTTCATCTGATTGATCAATTGGTTGCTGTTTTATTGTTTTAATTGGATAAAATGTTCATTTTTGTTTCATGTTTTCTAACATTGCAGATCATGAGTCGGTTCAGTGGTGTTATGACAACTTCATTAACTACAGGTCCCTGATGTCTGCAGACAATGTACGCCAGCAGCTGTCACGAATCATGGATAGATTTAATTTGCCTCGCAGAAGCACAGACTTTACCAGCCGAGACTATTACATCAATATAAGAAAGGCATTAGTCACTGGGTATTTCATGCAGGTAAGTATACATTCTTGTAGGGAACCTTCATGCCTTTTAATGTTAGCATGTTTTTTACCAGTTACCAAAATCTCATAGATGCTATTTATATCCAGTTACATATGATTTGGCCATTAAATCAAAAGTGTGGACTGAACAAAAGTCTCCACCTCCCACTCACATCAGAGAAATGCACTTCTTGACTAATGAATATATGTGTAGCCATAAACACAGACACATGTCTGTGCTTAAATATGGCTCGCTTCCTTTGCAAGATCAATTCTGCCCAGCTACCCTTGTCAGACCCCAGGCTGGCTGGTGCCAGCCTCATTTCTCGAGCCTTCTTGGCTTGGAGTACCCTCTGCCTTCCTCTGCTTCTTCAGCCCTAGGAGAGCACATGCCTTTGGAAGCTGGCACACAGTGTGTTTTATCTTTCTCAGAGGTAGTGAACCAGTCCTAATGCCTTTCTGCTGTGGAGGTGAAGCTACACTAGGTGAATTTGATTAAAACCAGTAGAATGAAATTAGCAATGTAAGATGTGCTGTAATATTATCAGTGCTAACTGTTCAGAGTACGGCCAGACTTATTAGGGGGAGTTGTCGTTGTGCAGGTGAGATTCCTTGAGAGCCTTAACTAGCCGAACAAATTCTGAGGAAGGTCTAATTCCTCTTTGATATCTAGACATAGGCTTCCTTTTCTTCACGGAATAACTGTTTCACTGGTATTGAGTCTCTATGGTGCCTTGTTAGGGGCCAGAAGGGTTAGAGATAGGTAAGAAACTGATAGCAGACCTTCATTTTAGAGCCCTTCTTTTTTTTTTTTTTTTCCTCCCCTCCTCTGTGTAAGTTATCTTGTAAGTGTATCCCAAAATTTTACTGTAGGCTGTATGTACCTCTGCCTTCTTCAACAAGTTATTCTGTAGCAGTTCCATCAAAACTTCCACTGCGCAAGAGTTGGAGCTATGACTACCTCTTGCTGTGGATAGAGCAGTAGGCTCATACTGGTGAAAACAGAAGCCTTTCCAGAAATTTCAGATCTTTGCTTATATAGTCAAAAATGTTATTTACTATCCCCTTACCTTCCCTGACTACTGAATTAAATTTGGGGGCCGAACGGAGGCAATTAGTGACAGTAGACCTGTTGAGATTAGTAGGAGTTAAAGCAATATTGGCAGTTTCCGTCTTCTTTGTAGGAGATTAGTTTTGTCTTAAGCATCTTTCTGTGATAGTGAGGTATCAGTATTATATCTCTGCCAGTGTTTTATCTAATTGCTGCTTGACTCTGATGCTGAACCTTTCCTCATGAATTCCATGTTGCTTTGAATACCCTGGAGTATAAGCAGCTGAAGTACAGATAAAGGTACAGTCAGTTTGTACATTTTTGTCCCCCTTTTATAGTTGTTCAGACTCTTGGTTCAGAAGACTTGGGTAATGAGACACATTAGTACTTTCTTTTTTAGTGTAGAATATGAAGAAAATTCCAGGTCTTACTGGCAAAGTACATGGACTTACAGCAGGAAGTCTGTGCATGCAAAGTAATACATCCTATGGGCCAACGTCTGTAGATAACTTGATTTTTTTCTTAAACGAAACATTTTAAGTGCTAAAATATAATAGCAGCCCTCTTTCTGAAATGGTTTTTGTTGCCTGCCTTGTTTTCTGCTTTAATTACCTAATGTCTTAAAGTGAAATTTTACTTTTATCTTGGCTGTACAATTATCTGCTAATCCAGATTCATGGTTGAAGTCTGACAGTACAGATCTGCAGGATAATGTATTAAAATATTGAAATAGGCTAATTATATAAGTGTAGCTAGTATAAATTTGCCATCCTTCACTTATCTGCCAGTGACTGACAAATATTGAAGTTTAGCTGGTTGGCTCTTTAACCTTCATGTTTAAATGCAAGTTGAATTCCAGTACATCTGTCACAGTATAAAAAGGAAACAGAAAATACTACAAAATTGTAGTTTTCTCTATACAGGAGAAATTTCTGGAATAGTAGATCTTTCCTAACAAGTGAAGTATTCCAGAAGTTCTGTGCTAGATCCCCATTTTTTTCAAGTTCACTGGATTTTGTATGAACTTTAATTGTCTCTTTTCATTATTTTGGTAGCATGAGTTAGAATATGCACATTATATATAAAGTAAATGCCATGCTTGCTAAATTATTAAAAACTACTTACCTCAAATTTAGAGGAGGTGATGTAGAAGAGAAAAGACAGTTTGCCCAGTAAAGCTAGAGATAAAATATTGCTTAAAAAAACCTTTTTTATAATTTGTGAGACTTGAGTAGAATTGTTTGCAGTTTTGAAAACTCTGTTACAGGTATTTCTAGTAATGACAGCAGAACAAAAATTGATATCTGAGAAACCAAGTCAAATTTATTCCAAGGTAAATCAAATTCTGGTAGTGTGTGGTGGAGACGCTACTGTTTTGGGCTGTCTTCAAGTCAAACCTAACTACCTTTTTGAAAAACATGGCTTAGCCAAATGCTGGTTATATTGGGGTCATTACTAAGAATGAAATTAAATGACTTTTGATATATAAGCACGTAGATTAGCTGATCTAACAGTCCTTATCTGACTTTAAACACTGTGTATGAAATAGAGCGGTTGCTCTGTTACATAGCACAGATCTCATCTAGCTGAATACCAGATGATTGGCTGCTAATTCAAGTCTCGTGCTTGCTGAGACATGGTTTTTGGAGCTGCTCAGTCTATAGGTGTCTATTCTGCTACATAATCAGGCCTCTGCAGTAACAGAGGAGTAACCTGCAACATGCAGGTGGTCATTAGTGTCTCTCTTGGACTTTGTTTTGCTCTTCAAAGAATGCAAAGGAAAGACTGCAGTGTAGAACTCCTTGCAGCTCTGCTGACAGAGACCTGGGCGTCATGGTGGATGACAGGTTGACCATGAGGCAGCAGTGTGCCCTCGTGGCCAAGAAGGCCAATGGGAT
>JAWLRI010000923.1:3770252-3784678 GCA_034781795.1 Crypturellus tataupa | reverse complement strand
GGCCCTGCATGTGCAGGGGGGTTGGACTAGATGACCTCTAGAGGTCCCTTCCAACCTTAGGCATTCTGTGATTCTAATAGCTACAGAAAGTGTTGCATAATGGGCAAGTAGGAGTGTCAGAGATTTGAGCAACAGATATGACTCCTTTGCATGGTGGTGTCCTTATTGTTGCCTAAAAAGGAAAGGCAAGGGAAATAATGTCTCTAAATTATCTCTCCACATGTAGTGACCACAAAATTCTAATGACAGATGGGGTTTATTTTTGATATGACTTTTGCTTTTGTCCTTGGAGCTCTTACTTGGCTTTTCAGTGCATGTGTCTGGCTCCAGGCCCTAGAGTGGACCCTTGATGTGCAGCATGGTTGCTCTTAGATGGCCCTCCTGGTGCTATTCACCCATGCCACAAGACAGTTGATTTTTTTTTTTTTTTTTTTCCCCATCCTTACCCATTCCTGCTGTTTATTTGGTGCAGGCCCTTTTGTGAGACCTCCCTCTTAGTTGCATTTAACCTAGTTAGCTAAAAAAAAGCAGCAGAAAACGCAGTTAAAGTTCTCTACCAGATCAGGGGATTGTATGTGGGTTATATTGTTGAAGAGTCTAACAAACAACTGGGTTTACTGAGGGAGGGGATCAGATGATATCACTCCAAGCAGGAGAGGCAGGATCTGCAGCGCCTCCTTCTCGGCCTGAGCATCCCTGCACTGTCACAGGCACCCCAGCCGGCTGCCAGTTAGTTGCTCAGAGGAGCCCATGTTCATACACTGGATCCACAGCAACCTCCTCCTTGCCTCCCTTGTGTCCAGCTCCAGCCCCTTGGGCTTGTTTTAAGTGTAGAGATCCGGCAGACCACTGACACTTCCAAAAAAAGAGCTGGACTCAACTCTTAGGAAAGCGTAGGAGCTGGCAGTTGGATCCTGTTGCTTTCTGGGAGCTATGGTTGTGCTCTGCCTGCGTCACTAGGGATGTGGCCAGTAGCAAACCCGAAACGCATCCATAAAATAACAAGTCAGCTCAACAGGAACGTATATGTAGGAAAAATACTGGAGCTCACTCTTGACTCAAGACTGAAAAAAGTCCCGGTATTTTTAATGATTTGAGGGCGATTTATCCCTGTTATGTCTTCAAATAATATGACTTTCTTAATTGGACCTATTCTAGTCTCTTTCCTACACTAGAAGTGGAGAGCTGAATATAGGGAGTTGTTTTTTGTAGTTCTGTGGGTTTTGTGTGTGTGTTTGGCGTTTCTAGGGTTTTTTGGGGTGGAAGGAAGGGTGTATTTAATGGTTATATAAAGTAAACAAAACATGACTTTCCATTATAGTAAGTGTGTGTGGGGGATTTTAGTATACCTTTGGAGAAAACTTGATATTACAGATTTTAATGGAGCTAAGCAGGATTGAAGTGATCAAGGTCAATTGTATCATTTTAAATTTAAGAGCACACTGTTTTCTAGAATAAATAAATTGCTTTTTATAAGTGGAATTGAAATGTCTAAAACATCCTGAAAGACACTTGTACACGTATGCTTTTCTTCCGTACCAGAAAAATGGAATTGATCTTTAAAAGTAAATTCTTTAAAAACATGCATAATCCTAGAGTAAGGTGTATGTTATGACTGTGCCAAACAGGTTTGAGATGGATGAGTTTCTAGTCCAGTCTGGCTTGCCACTATACTATTTAATCTTGCAAACATTGGATTGAGTTGGATTGAATTGAACAGAAATTGTTACAGACAGTACCCTGTTAATCTCCATTTAAAAGAGCCTCTCTTGACTGTCCAAACTTGAAATAAGAGTATGTTTTCAGATCTCTTATGAAAAAGATTTGCAGACTATCGAAATATTTTTCTACTAGCAAAGCATATCCTAGATAGTAATGTCACAAAATATTAAAGAAAAGCATGTGCTCTATTTAAAATAATTCGTTACTAAGGAAATGTCCTTACTGAAAATTAGAATATGAGGTAGGTATTACTTTAGAAATCTTAGAGTTTTGAGGTAATAGGTGAGATTTACCTTGTACTGGAGAGAGAGGAAAAAAAAAAAAAAGGGTGGAAATATTTCATTAATCTTAGGTGTATTTCTGCAGTGATGCAGAGTCTGTAAAGCGAAATGGGTAATGAATTGATTTAAAATGTTCATCTTTCAAAACACTTTTATCTACACTTGGCTCTGCTTAATGTTTTAGAGGGGGGTGTGTGTGTGTGTATATATATATATATATATATACATATATATATATATATATGTATGTATGTATCTCAAATAATGAGATAATCTTGAAATGTAACAAAAGGTTAATCTCAATTACCTCACCTATGAGATTGAGTATCCTTACAGAGGATACCCTTCTGTGGGTAGCTGACTGCTTTACTAGATCCTAATGAGCTGGATATCAGAACGTCTTGGAGAGGTTGGCATTATTCCCTTCCACAGAGCCAAGAGCTTGGGCAAAGGGAGGTTAATTGATTTTTACCAAGGTCACAGCACAAGTGTGTTGCTGAACCTACATTTTTGAGTTCTACAGCTCGTGCTGTAACAAGGCGCTGTTCTTATTTTTGACATACTAAGCTTCCTATTCTTATTGGGCTGACACATTTCTCTAGGTCTGCTGTAGGAGAGGATTTGCAGAATAATACATGTAATTATTACTAAAGCTACATTATTAAAAACTTACAGGGATACATTGAAGCTTGCTGGTCCTACGGAAGCCAGTACTATGAAAAGCTTGAAGCAGATATTTGTTAGACCACTGTTGACTTTGTTGAAAACATGCTCAATAAATATCCCTTTCCAATACTTCTGTTTGCATTGCTGCCATTCTAATAATGACTGTTCTCTTTGGAAGAGAATGATTGACCATTTTTGTATGTTGTTTGGGTTGTTTGTATGTGTTTGTGGCAGTTAGTGTTTTTGGGTTCCTACTGAAAATGGGCAGTGATGGGTGTGCCAGCTGCAGCTGTGCTCTGGGAGTTGGGACTCTGTGTGACTTGGCGTGGTGACGAAGGACTGCCTCTCTACCCAGGTGGCGCATTTGGAGCGAACAGGGCATTACCTAACAGTGAAGGACAACCAGGTGGTGCAGCTGCATCCTTCTACTGTTCTGGATCATAAACCGGAATGGGTGCTTTACAATGAGTTTGTCCTTACAACAAAGAACTACATTCGGACATGTACAGACATCAAGCCAGAATGGTAAGCACAGTCTTAAAACAGTGACCTACTCTAAAACTTTTTCCCACTTTCTTGCACACAAAAACTCAAATTTTCTCACAAAGCTAATATTGTTTAAATGTTATGAGGTGTTTGTAGGCATGTAGCAGTTCATTAGTGTTGGGATCGTGAGAAGAAAATGAAAGAATCTGTTATCTTTGTTTCACTCGGGGAGTTTTTACAGATGCATCTTAAACTTGAGAATTGGTAACAACCTTCTCCTTTTTTTGACAGGCTCGTGAAAATTGCCCCTCAATATTATGACATGAGCAATTTTCCACAGTGTGAAGCAAAGAGACAGTTGGACCGCATCATTGCCAAACTTCAGTCCAAGGAATACTCACAATACTGAATTTATGCTTTGAACTGAAGTTACTCAGAGGACAGCTTTAAAAGATGAATGAATTCAAAGTTCAAGTTGTGCTCTTCACTTTGGTTCAATAATGGCCTTTATTTGAAAGCTTTTTAATTTTTCTTTACAGTAAATATTCCATTCTGATTTCATAAATTAAACATTTATGCCTCCCTTTTGTGTTGACACTGTAGCTCATACTGGAAAAGCTGATCAATGTTTTGCAGTTTATTGAAAGTAGTTCTCTATATAACAATGTTATAAGCATTTCTTTAGAAATGGTTGAAAATGCTTCTAAAAATGTGATTATCGACCATGGTATGCATGATCGTTGTAATTGTTGACATTCCTTTTAGAAGTTGTGAAATGTTACAACTTGTGCTTATGTAGACACAATCTTCAGCTTCAGTACAAAGGTACTGACTTCAATAAAGTCTATTTATACTAATTTTGTGCCATAGTATGTCAGTATTTCTATTGCTTTGATCAAAATGTGAGAAACGATTTCATCTTTGGTTGAATGGCTGTTTTAGACATGACAATAGTTACTATTTTCAATGCAGGTTTATAGCACAATTACAATGACATGAATATAATGTGTATAGTGTTAATTCCTTGCAAACTTACCTGACATAGCTTAGGAAATGTTTTAAAAGTGAATACATGTAAACTTTTCTGAAGGCTTTTTTTCTTCAAACATTCCTAGATCTTTTGGGCAAAGTTGTAATAAATGTAAATTGAAGTATCTGTGACCAGTCAGAAATAATTAATCTGGGATGTGTTGAGGGTAGGTTTTTCAGATGTCAAGATCAGCGCAGAAGTATTTGCACTGTAGGACAAATTATACCTCAGCTGTATGGTTTTGCAGTGATTTTTTAGTGATAACTTGGCAGGCTTCTCGGGTTGCAAAAGTTAATCCCAGGTTGTTTATAATAGAACTTAACATGTTTGGTGGGATTTCAGATTTTTGTTTTTATCCTTCTGGCAAAGGTAAACTGGAGCAACTCTTGCCAGAACAGGTTTGCTTTGGAATGAGTGCCGGGTGGGGTTTGGGTGTGGGGAGTGTTGTGTGTGTGTGTGTGTGTATGTGTGTATATATATATACACACACATATATACACATATATATATATATAAAAAAGGCTGAAGCAAAAGTAGGTGATGCTTGGAGAGTGGGATAGCGGAAAAGGTTGGAAAGTGGTGGTGGTTGTTAGCGATGAAAACAGTGCGAGAGAGGGAGATGTGTCTGATGATGAAATTTGAGGGATTCATAACACTGTGCTGCATGAGCCTGACTGGGCTGAGAAGTGGGGGCTTCCTCTCTTGAGGAATTGAGATTTGTCTTTTCTTTAACATGTGCTCTATTGCACCATGAGGTACCTTAACTGCCAGCAAGAGGAGGGAGATTTACTTCCTTTATAAAAGGTTTGAACTGTTATAAGCCATCTGACTACAAATAACGGCAGATTTATTTAACTTGTAGATGTCCCAATCTACTGAAGCAGTTAATTGTAAAGTAGTATTCCTAAGAATAAGAAACTCTAAAACAAATTCTTAAGTCTGGTATGGCAGACTTTATGCTGTATTTGGTCAGCATCCCCTTTGAAGAAGGGGCTGAAGGACAGTGTGACTCTTGCATGGCACTGAAAAGGTGGCAGCAGCTGCTGCTGTCTAATCCTTACTGCCTAGGTAAGAATTTCTCCTGCATTTGTGCACAGCCTTCAGGTGAATGGGGTAGAGCCTACTGCATGACTTGCCTTAGGTATGTAGAGAGGTCTGCAGCATAGCTAATTCTCAGCATGAAAGGACTTGAGCACCCCCTAAGGGGCTGATATAAACTGCCCCAGGTTTGGTGCTGAGGTACCCTGAGAATTCGGGAGCAGATGGTTGTGGCTCTGAGCAGAACTTGGCATTGGAGAGACTGGCTGGTAGGTGGGTGGTTGTTTCCCCTCTTCCCACCACCAACCTCTGCCAGACTGTGACAGCCAGCCTGGGGTGTCTCACTCCTGAGTGTCTTTGCTCCCAGGAATGCAAGTGCTGTGGGTCTGGTAGATGCCTCTTGGCAGCGCATTGGTTGCACCTGAGCCATCCACCTCAAGGTGGGCTGGGCTGTGCTGGTGTTGTGGGCATCCTGGGAAATGTGCCAGGTTGTGGAGCTGTGGGGAGGCCACATCCTCTCCTGCCACCCTGATGGGGAGGGAGGCTGCCCTGGGGAACCTGGGTGCTCGTGGTTGAGCAGATGCTGAAGCTGGAGCCACTTGGCAATCTGGTGCACGTCCTACTTGTGTGATGGCAAGGTATGTCATGGTGATGCCCCAGAAGACATTTCTCTTTTTTAAGCTGAAGAGCTCATATTCTGAATATTTACAATACTTAATGTTTAGGACTGAAGCATTTTCTGAGGCAGTGTCATAACATTTGAATAACATTTGTGTTGGTGTCAGGAAGTTGTTCATATTAGTATGGGCTTCCTGCACTGTCTTTGTGGCTTAATGCTGAATTTTACCACCAGTGAGCGAGAGGTATTTTAGGGCTTCTCAGCAATGAGAGGTAGCCTTGATTGAACCTCTATGCATACCCTTGCGTTAGTGAAAACTTCTCTTGTATCCTTTTCTTAACTAAGGTCTCAGGAGTACAACAGATGCAGGTGAAAACTTGATTTTGAGCACAAGCCTGTTTTTTTCTTCAAGTTAAACATCTTGAAAGGTAAAACCTTATTCTTCTCTGTGAGGGGGAAAAACTGAGGGTTGGCAAGATCAGAAAGAATTGTGCAGAGCTGTAAAACAAGACTGAGGGAGATGAGGGAGTTGTGCTGCTTTGCTATGAGCAAGCAGAGTTCACTGCCTTAATGTGCTTGTAGAGCACGTTAAAATACTTTTGCCATGTTCCTCGTCACGGCATCAGCTATTTATAATGCGGGCTACAGTAATCGGGGAAAAAAACAGCAATTATAAAGTGGAAAAGAACTTGGTGTTGTCAAATCAAGTCTCATGCTCTTTTATTTTTTTGTGAAATGTTATAGCTAATGAAACTCTCTGGTTTGCTTTATGTTAATTTTCTGTTCTTAATTGGTAGTAGCCCTGAGAACTAGTTCATTTTCCTTTTCCTGGAACAGGTCAAGTCTGTTCTGGGAAGACTCAGTGAAGGATCTTGAAAACGCTCTGCTGCTTTGTGCAACAAAGGTTCTGAATAAGGTGCCTTTTAATGTGAGTTGCTGGGAACAACTTTGACTGTTTGCTGCTGTGCTGTTTTCCTGTCTCACTGATTTCTCGTGTGGGGCATAGCAGCACTTGAGCGCTGCCGAGGACACACACGTGGGCCTTGCACAAAACTGAGGATTTGATGTGTTGAGATTAGTTGGTTGTCTCCTTTAGAATGATTATAAAGGCAAGACAATGTTTTGTTTACTTAAGTACACGGGTTTGTTTTTTTTTTTTTTAACATGAGGAACTTCAAGTTTATGTAAGCTGAACTTTTTATATTTAACTTTTTATATATATATATGTGCGCTTTGCATTATTAGGAAAATAGTACTAAGCAAAAGGATTTTTTTTTTGGAGAGAGTCTTCTGTTTTAATAGTGCTTCAGAGTGATACCTCAAAGCAGTGAAGGGCTAACGTTAATGTGGAGTAACAAGTATGTTTAGGCTTGGTACGTACATCATAAGTTACTGATGCTTGATTGTGAAGCTGTGTTGTATCTGCTAATGTGCAGACATTTTTAAGTGAGCAACTACATACTGTGTTTAACTATTTTTTTTGCCAGAGAAAAGAATAAATGGTCATTTCATGCTTCACTATGTCTTGATGTCATTTAAAAAAAGAGAGCCTTCTGAAAGTTTTTTGTGTTTACAGAAATGTAAAAGCCATGTGCTGAAGATCACTTTGCAGTTACAAGAACACATATTCACTTGTTTCTGTTAAAGTGCTATTGCTATAGGATAATTGGTGTTAATAATAGTAGTTAATAATAGTTTTTGATCCTTCTTTTTCACTTTTTAGATGAAGACTTGTGGATGGGGCAGAGCTTTAGCTTGTGACTTGTTGTGGACAAGACAATAGGTGCTGCTTGGTAATTGTCAGAAGAAACAAAGTTTTTTTTAAAAAAATGCTGAAATTAGCTTTTAGCATGTCATTTAAAAATATACTTGAACAAAAGTCAACACACAAGTAGTTTTCTCTCCATCAAGTGAAGATGTGCTTACTAATTTGTAAGCAGGCTGTGTTTGCTATAGTTTCTTTCATTTTTTTTCCCCATTTCTCTTTTTTCCCCATTTTGGCAAAAGTCATATCACACCATGGAAGTGGAGAACTGTAGTCTAAGGTACATGAATTTATTCGCTTACTACTCTGAGAGGGACTAACATCTAAGTTTTGAAGAGCTGCAGATTTAGTACTAAACATCCTTTTCTATTAGAGGAAGCACAATCCAGTGTCACTAGCCTGGTAATCCCGTACATTTATTTAGCTTCTGGAGTAAAGATTTATACGAAAAAGAAGAAAAATTATCTGCTTGGTCAGTCTAGCTCTTTTTTCTGCATATATACCTTTACACTAGTAGTTTTCTTTTTTGATATGTTTCCTAGAATTTTCCTAAATCAAAATTGGACATTGGTCCATCTAAGTATAACCTTCAGATATTCTGGAGCTTTATTAGACAATGCCTTTTTCCCCTCCTCTTGCTTTCCATTTGTAACCAACAGACTTGGGCTGCCTCTAACCTCCTGAGATGAGCAGGGAGTGTCAGGGAGATCCCAACTGCCGGTATCAGGGGTTAAACTAAACATGGTGACAGTAAAATAAGATTCTTAGAGCAGTTATAGTAGGTTAGTTCCAGTGACTTGAGGTGTTTTAATTTTGCAGTTTCATTTCAGGTTTGGTAGAGAGACTGTGTGTTGGACAGATGATAAAATAGTTTTCATTTGTGTACATCTTGGTTATAAGTGATTCTCTTAAGTTTTTTTTTTTTTAAACTATGCAGTAGTTACATTGTATAGAGAAATAAAACAGCAGAAATCAATGTTGTTAATAAATACTTTGTGTGTCTCTGAGCACTTGTTATTTTGGTTGGTTTTATTCTCTCTGCTCAGGCGGGCAGCTGCCTCCTGCCTGGCTACGTGGGCTGTTCTGTGAGCCCTTCACATGAGCACTCACCGCTGCCAGTGCAGAAACAACAAGCACTTAAACCATCCAGCACCTCTCAGGCCTTGTGCAGTGGAGGGCTGTTGTTGAACCTACTTCCTGGCTGCTTTCTCTAGTTAAATATGCAGTCATGTAGTGAAACTGCTTCTTATATTAGCAGCAGATTCTGTCCTCAAAAACATCAACCTTTCCAGCTTCATGAAGATGCTAGTTTTCCCTATCAAAATGCATGTGTGATATTTTTTGAAGTGCTGCAAACTAAACTTGACCTTTCAAAGCCCAGAATTATTATCTTTGAGGAGATTTCATTTTGCATGTTGAATAAGCAGTAGCTGATAAGCTTTTTATTGTGATGAAGATAGGATAGTTCTTTTTAAAAGTTTAATGTACTGTGAACCTCCCACTTGTGCTTGCAGTTTGTGTGTGGTGGTGGAAGGTTAAAAGCAGAAAAATTTGCCCAGTGTTCGTAGGAGCAGCTTGCTGTCCAAAACAGTATTTGACAACAACATTCCAATGAGTTACTGCGTTACACAATGTAATGGAAGTAAACCTAAATTACTGCTGCTTTCAAAGACTTTAAGGAATCATTTGATTAAAAGCAGAAACCCAAGAACTGGCAAGAATTTAACATTTTGGTCGTAATGTTCAAAATAATACGTACCCTGTTTGCTGAAAACAGCCTACTTTGATTTTGAGTAAGTTTATAGACAATAAACAGCTTCTGCCTATAATCAAACCCGTGTTAAATAAAAATCCATAAAGGAAATGGAAACAAGTCTACTACAATATTTATTTCATTTCGGATGTTAGATCATGACTCTTGCCTCACACATTGTGGCTCTGAACCTCGTGGTTGCACTTGCTGCTACATAAATCCAAATACTCTTTCAAATGTCTGTTTTCTACAGATGCAGCATTGCCAAGTACTAGGCTGAACTGTAACATGGTTGCAGAGTTGTGCTTTTCTCCTGCCCAGAGAAAACCTGTTTGTTTCTGAAGGAGAATTATGGGAGGAAAAGTGAATAGGAAAATAATTTTAAATGTTAATGGTCTACTTGATGATCTGTGTTGTAATCATATTTGTTCTTCACACAATTGCCTGCAATGAAAATTATTTTTGCAAGTAAAGCTTTATGAATCTAACAGTTCATAGTCTGCTGGCTTGTTATGTGACTAATGTTTAGCTCATTAGGCACACTGTGGTTTTATCAATTTATTTGCCTTTTTTAGCAGCTTCTTTTGATCAAACTAATCTGATTATTGAAAAATTCCCAAAACTTTTATCAATGCTGAGCTGCCTAAACTCAGAGGAGAAGTTCTTAAGTTAGCAAAAATTTGGAGGCTGGCAAAAAATGTTTGTTCTTCCTACTTCCAGGCCTCTGATGCAAAAAATGTAAAAAATGGCAGAGAGAGAGGAGAGAAAATAAGTAATTTGCTTTCATTACATACATGTTCATGTGCTTTGAGAGAAAAACAAAATGATTCTTTCCCTTAATTATGGGAGCTAGGTATGTAAAGGACAGGTGCTTACAAACTGGGCAAAATACCTACCCAGCCCAGGTAGCCCAGGCGAGATCTCCTCCTAGTGACGTTTCTTTTTATTAACTGGATCAAAGAGGATGGGGTCAAATTCCCCTGAAATATCTATCAATTATTTCTAAGGATCCCTGCTGCCTCAGTGGTATTGTGTAAAAATGTAAGCCGGGGTTGATCAAAGCTTTCCTTGGGATAGTGCTGAAGAGTTAAATGGGATTTCCCTGGGCTTTACAGAGCCTGACTGGGAGCCTTGCTTTCCTCCTTTAAATTCCTCTGCATGTGTTAGGACACATAGTGCCAAAGAGGTAGGCAGGTCGTGAGGTGCTGCTCCTCAGTGATAAGCTTTGAGTAATGTACTGAAGTCTCTGATCTTCATTATCTGGTAATTTCATACCATCATTGAAAAAATGGTGCTGATTCTACTCTGCTAAAACACCAAATATTTTGCTAAAGACATGAGTATACCAACGAGCAGCAGAGTATCAATGGCTTGTTTTCAGATGTAAAGGTTCCTACATAATAGTTTTCAGATGTAAAGATGCCTTCGTAAGAAGCAGTTGCACAACTGGCCAACTGTGGCGATTCCTGCTGGTTTGGAATACTTTAGTGGTGTGGTTTTTTTTTTTTTTTGCTATAATGTGTTACTTCGGGTAGTAACTAATCACAGGTTTATATTTGAAATGATAATCTGATATGCTTCTGTAATTCATTTGCATTGCCAATTGGTGGTGAGACTTTCAGAGAAAGTTATGAGCCACCTCCTAAGTTCAAGCCTGCCTACATTTGAGCAGCATGTATTCACTGTCTGTTATTTATAATTCTGGGGTATTGAACACTAATGGAGATTACTCATGTTGAAAAGCTGCTGGAAGGCCTGAGCTAGGAATTAAATTATCATAGTGGCTTCATTTTGTTAACAGTCTCATTGAAAATATCTTGCTTGCAGGACAATCAAACTCATCAGTGTTCTGCTCTTCCACTTCAGTAGACAAAGTTTTAATCAGTGGCACACTTGATCTTGCAGAATTCAAGGAAAATAATTTCCTGCATTTTTTAGATGAGCACAAATTCATGTAATCTAGCTTTTAAACTACTGCAGCTTTTTATTTCTTTCTGAATAATCAGTTTTACTTCATTCAGTTGCTTATTACATGTAACTTCAATTATCGAAATGACCCAGTGCTTGGATGGGGTTAGCGCATGGATGAAGCGTGAGCAATTGAAGCTGAACTCACGCAAGGCAGACATTAGACTGATGGGAGTATCAAACATTCTGAAAAATGTGCAGTCATCTTCAAAGCTGTGTATTTGCAGTTGGTCAAGGTACTTTTATGGCTTTAGAATGCCTTGTTGCTCCATTCTCATAGTCTCAGTATTTTCAAGAAATATTTTTTACTCATCTTTGTCCTGAAGATGCCTTTCTATTGTAGTGGCCAGTCATGTGGCTTCAATTATCTGTTCTTTTTTGTTATTTTTTGAATAGAGCATAACAGTTTATGGAAGCTTCATCATCTAGCAAACTTACCAAAAAATATATATTTACACACACATATATTCCAGATCTCGATCTAACTTAAAGCTTGGACCTATTGGACTTGGCTCTAGGATGAGAACCATGAGTAGCAAAGTCAGAGCCAATGTTTCTTTGCTATACCTGGACTTTCTGAAATAAGGCAAAATTTGCTGGTGCAGGACAAGGAAGTAAACATGCAGAGGCAACTGCAAGGCTGTACAACGTAATTCTATGGTAAGTATTAACCAGCTAAAATTTAATTTCTTTTCATTCTTCTGAACATGCCAAGCAGAAATGAATGTTTTTTTCTACCTGCAAATAAGATGCAGGAACACTACTGGATTTATTTTTGAATATCTTGCATTATAGGCATTTCCAGTGAGATTTTCAATGAACGAAGTATAGCAAACTCAGGAATAAAAAAAAGTACATGTGACCATCAATGGTGAAAGCTTAAAGTGCATTAAAAAAGGGTTTCTCACAAATCATAATGAGGTATGATGAGCTTTAAAAACAATGGGAAGATGTTTCTTATAAACAGGACTGCGGTATTCAGTTTGAATGCTACACTGGTTGTTGGAGGGACAGTAAGCTACATAAACAAAATCTGCTGTTGTTAAATATCACTTTGAGCTGCTCTGACACAAATCTGTTCACCTGAATTATGAGTTAAAGGTGAGTGTCTCTTCTCTATATCAAAGATACTTATATACTTATACCGTATACTTATCAGGCCAAAGACCTCTAGAGCCTTTTTCAGGCAATTTTGAGAAAATTGAGATCACTCTCCTTAAAATATAGTGAGTTTTCGTCATGTGAAAAGGCTTTGGCCTGCAAGACAGAAGCTTTGAGCTGTGTTTGCTTTTTGAAGGGTCTCTTCTTCAACTTGGCACTTGGTGAGAGCAGATCTGTTCACTGGCTCAAGCAACAGCCCCAGCCTTTGGCCTTGTCCTCGTGCTCAAGCCTCAGGGGAACGAGGATGCTGCCTGTGAAGAGACAGCGCATCCTCAGCTGTAAGTCTCACCTTGATTCACCTTACTGCCTTAAGAGACAGACTCTGCAGTTAAGAAAAACAAAAGCAAAACAAAAGTCGACTTCGAAACAAATTAGAGCTTCAAGCTGAAACCATGGAAGCAGAGTAAACAAAAAGAAATTCAATACTATATTTTAAAAGATTCCTTTATAGCTGCTTTACTATCCATTATATAGAAGATCTCTGGCAGATCTTAACTGCAAAAGCATCACACAATCATCCTGCGTGTGTGCATGTCAAAAGATTAAACTGATTTTTTTTTTTGATTTGTTCCCACCAACTTTCCTCCAGTGCAGATGGGGTGTATCTGGAGGAGGTAGCTTCTGTTATCCAGGCGTTTCCTGGATTTTGCTCTTCCCTCCATTCCCCTTGAAGTGATCTGGTACAAGTGCTTTACAAGGATCTGTTTTACCTCCATCTTATCTTTCCTGCCCAGACTGAGTCTGTCTTACCACTCTTCTGTATAGAGCTTTTAACACATTGGGATGTTAGGCATAGTTTATAGACTTAATTTTTACCTTTACCAATTTTTTAATAGACATCAAGCAGATTTGAGGGCATTTTTTTTGGCCAGTTTCCTCCATTCATGCCATCAGTTTGGGGAACTCTTGCATCACACTGTGGCATTCATTGATGGGAAACAACTACTGTTAATGAAATGATCTCTCTTCTAGAGGCAAAGAGAAATTTCAATGAACAATTTGTCAAGTTTTGTTACAAGGTAATCCTAAACCATACTGGAAGTGTTGCTTTTTTATTTGTGTGTGTGTGTGTGCTTTTTGTGCTTTTCTGTTCTTTTCCTTTAACAACGATATAAAAATCCAACTTAAAATGTTAAATGTTGTGTTCACTGCTCTTAAAGAACACAGTTCACTGACTACTGTCCATATGGAAAATCATTTTGCTTGTGCTGCTTCCACCCTCTTCACTACATGAAGTTTTGTGGGCCATGGATGACAGACGTGACAGGCGGAAGGATCTCAATGATAATGTCCAATTTGAGAAACAGAACAACTTGCTTCAGCTGTGGCTTCCATATTCTGTTGCTGGGAAGTGTCCTACTGTGTGTTCACCTCGCTTAGGATGGAACAAAGGGCTCTTTGACCTAGTACGGGACAGAGCTGTCACTCAGGAAAGGTCTTTGTCCTTCCACAAGGAGAAAAGAAGCTGGCCCACATTAAAACACTGATATTCTATTCTTACATTCAATTGTATTGAATTGTTCTAGTTGGAGACTGTAAGAAATTTTTAATCCTGACCTGCTTAAATGCTTATAGCTATCTGCTTTTTGTGACATTAGTGCTAGCTGAGGAGGGAACATTTCCTCCTGTTGGTGATCGTGTGTTAGGTGTTGCCTACGCAGCCAGTACCAGGAGCTCAACTTCATCTAAGCTATTTCTGCGCCTTACTTGGCAACTGCTCTGAAGTCGCTATACACCGTGTAGCTTCGCTCTGTCAAACGCAATTGGAAAGCAGTTTCTCCGCTGCTTGTTATAACCGTGAAGCGTTCCTTGGTACCCCGCGGCGTTTTGTCCTTACTATTACTTTAGGAGGAGAGGAGGGCTGGAACGCACTGAGTGGGGCGAGGGGCTGGCCCAGGGTCGGCGCCCCTTCCGTGGCTACCGCCGCGCTCGGGCCG
>JAWLRI010000923.1:3700335-3768820 GCA_034781795.1 Crypturellus tataupa | reverse complement strand
CTCCGTGGCTGCGCTGCGGGGAGCGCGCGCCTCGCGGAGCGGCGGGCGCCTCAGGAGGCTCCTCGGGAGCCTCGCGGAAGGAGACCCTCCAGGAGCCCCGCAGTTACATCGGGCTCGAACGAGCTCCTTCGTCAAAAGTTAGTTTCACCTTGCAAGGAAGATGCAGAATGGCGTTGCTGGACCATAGATTCCTTCCCGTTTATTTTATTTATTAATTTTTATTAAACAAGTCCACGCTACAATGGGAGCAGGAAGGGTTGCTGACAGATCTGCTGTTGATGTGGACTATAACTGCCCATGTTGAATGGTATCGAAGGGGAAAACGGGAGATAATTTAGGACGCAGAAGATCTATTTATAGAAGGACTATATAAACTCTAGGATATAGACACAAAGTTGAATTAAATATGCATAATTAAGAGGGGAGTTTAGAAGGAGAGGTGTAATTATTATAGAGTGTTAACAGCAGCAACGGAGGAGCACGCGAGACTTTCTGGGGCGAAGATGAGAAGAATTTTTAAGAGATATATCCTCTCTGGTGCTCACGGCTCCTTTCTATTTTCATCTTTCGACTATTACGTTAGCCTTTACATCAGTCAGATCTACCAGCTGAGGATTAGCAGGAGACGTTAGTCTGAATATGAAATCAAAATGAATATGGCATTTTGCTGGAAATAGAGTTTTCTTAACAACTCCTAAGTTTTGGGCTTCGGAAAGGAGGATTGCCTTAAATTTCACAGTCAGCCATATTCATGTTTGTTTTTACCTGAAATGTATCCAAAAAATCTTCCCCCAAAAAACCCAAACAAACAAAAAAAAGCTTGCAAACCATTCCTTCTTGCTAAATATAGCAATATAGCTGAAATAGAATTTGTTTTGTATACTTGATTTAAAACAAAACAGCAAACAGTAAAAAATAAAAGTGCTGATGCAGAGATAGTTTGACTACTGGAAAAATAGTTTTTTATTCTCAGATCAATATGATGCACTCTCAGTGTCTAGTACAAGGTAA
Organism: Crypturellus tataupa; assembly: GCA_034781795.1. Taxonomy (NCBI): domain Eukaryota; kingdom Metazoa; phylum Chordata; class Aves; order Tinamiformes; family Tinamidae; genus Crypturellus; species Crypturellus tataupa. The sequence continues at coordinate 3,767,809 of JAWLRI010000923.1, read as the reverse complement.
AAGGATCCCATGTACAATATCAATAGTAGTTTAGCAATAGCTTAGTAAAACAATCTCTTTCCTGACCTCTCAAGACATGTTTTAATGAAAGTGTAAGTAATCCAAATAACACATAATAGTGGAACCAGTCAAGTTAAAGAGAACGGAGTGATTTCTTCTAGAAGCATAATATAATTTCTGACAGCTCTGAAATCAGAGATAGGACATTTGCTTTACCATTCAGGAAAGCTGAGTTATGAGTTTCAACTCTTATATTTTCAATGCATTATTGCAGTAAGTTGTTAACTGAAAGATTATTGAGTAACTTGTTGGTAATGTTCTTGCAAGAACTTTTTTTCTTGCATATTTAATTTAGAAGTGCATCACAGAAAGGCTTGTATTCAAAAAATTATGTCTGGAGACTACACGAAGCCTATTTTGAATCCATTTCTGAGACAATCTGGCAGAAAATAGGGATATGGAGTAGTTATGCCTCTTAGCATTGCTCTATTCCTATTATATGTAGTGCTAAGAGTATATTCTTTAGCATTGCTAAGGTGAGCTTTGAAAATATTAGCTACTCTCTGAAGTTTAGTATCTTCTCTACAGTTAGTTTAGCACAAGGATTTATGTAAACATCATGCTAAATTCTAGACTGGACAGCCTTGTAAATTTAAGTCCTCAGAATTGTGAAGTAGCTTGATTTTTATCTGCATTCTTTTGCCAATGTATGTAAGCCTGAGATTAAGAAATACCCGGCAGATTCCCAGTTGTTTCATTCCATGCTCTCTGTTTTTAGACTGTCAGTAACCATGGCACTTAAATGCTTTGTGGGTATTTACTCACTAAGACTTCCTGAGCCTATCTTTGGGCTTTCATTTCGGACTTAACCTGTTTTTTGTTACTGAATTGACAACATTATCTGTACTAATTATTTGCACTCCCCACTCCAGAATTGGTGTCATTGTTATATTACTAGGTATGTGTGTTTGGGAAGTGCTTTAGAATCATTTGAAATGCTCAGGGATGAAATACTGTGACTAAGACATAAATCTGGATACTTACTTTATTTTGACCTCAAAAAGTCCCTATAATATGTACGTGAAATACGTTCATGTGCTGTATGGTTAGAGCTAGTATCTCAGAGAGTTTCCCTGCGAGCCTCAGATGAGACTTGTCGCCTGGCATGGTCTCTTGGTCCTGCCTTTCAAACATGGCAGTATTTTCATAACACACTTTCACAGAATGTGGGTAAGTTGGTGAAAGTTTGCAAGAAAAGCAAGTTTGTGGCTTATCTCTTTGTTCCACATTCAGGGACAAAAATACCCCATTCTGTCAGTATGTTTCGGGTGCTGGATTGGATCTAGTATGGTCTTATGCATCTTCCTCTTGTAACTAGAGCAAATCCACTAGCTCCATTTCTGGTTTGGCTCATAACCACTAAGACCTTTTGACTTAATATTGCTTTCAGAGACTTTTATTTTTTCCTGTTTGGAATTAAAATTGTTAAATGAGTTCAAGTCAGTGCATGAGTACAGCATGTACGTACCTACCTAGGTATATGAGGATGTTGACAGTAATTCAGAGAATTATCCTATCGGTCTTTGCACAGAAATAGGGAATGTAGGATTTTGTGGACCTTTTCTCTAATGGAAAAAGATTCAGTCAATTGTTTTACATTATTTGGTTGTGAAAATCAATGGAATAAAATTAATGTTCATTTTCAGTTGTATTTTAGCAAAGCCTGTAACAACATTTCTGCAACTGGAAAGATACTGTCAAAACTAAATTAGGTAAGAAAAAAACAGTAATCCCAATTTAATATTAGTAGAAAAGATGTGGTAATTAAAAATGAAGTTAATCCTGGATTTGAAGATTTACTTGGCTTTACTGTATCCATTTTGGTGCACAAGGCTGGCAAAATGGAGTACAATGAAATGAAAGTGAAACCAAGTAGTTTTATTTTCTTGGCATCTGAGCAGGAGATAACCAGTAGGGTTATGAGGGAGATGGAGTTTGGTTTTGGAAAGACCTCTGCTTAAATAATTTACGTGTCAATAATAATAATTTACATGTCAATAATAAAACAAGTGACATTATTTATTTAAGCTTGGTTCTCTTCCTTTCAGGATGTAATGTCTTAATCGGCTATTTAACACAGCAGCTTCTGAAACTTTCTGTGATCAGTACTGAACATTTATTTCCAGAGCTTGTCAGAATCACTGTGGAGAACTTAGACAGAAGATTTCAAAATACATTTTCTATCCAATTATTGTATTATTTTTCTGGTTGTTGTTTAATAAAGCTATCCACAGTCTGGAAGGAAAACCAGAGTATGTTCTGATGCTAGTCTCATCTGGCAAATAAGTACAATTTAAACGGGGTGCAAACCATTTCCTGGCACCCCTGAGCAAAATAACTAAATAAAGGTGCTAAATAAATAGCTAAATAAAGGTGCAGAATAATAATTTGATCCTAAAGAATGCACATGGGCAAGATGTTATTTTAATATCTTAGTTCAAGAGGAAAGGTTAGGTGTGAATTGTAAGTTACAGGTTTGTCTAATGAATTAATGCATTTTACTACTTTACCCGTAAGAGGGATTTTCAGTAATACAGTTTTGTTCAGAAAAAACTTAGTACTTCTAGCAGTGTATTTTGTAGGATGAGGGCAGACAGTTCTTAGCTGGTCAAATGTTCATATGGTCTAAGCAGAAATGTAAAAGTGCAGGGTTTGCATTGGAATGAGAATGGGGTCACCCACCCTTTGTACTCATCATCAGGGAAGCAGAACCTTCTTCCAGAGAGACCATAGGAAATCAATGTGTACACTTTGCTAGTGCGGAGATAAATGTGTACTGTAGAAGGATATTAAATATAAAAGGGCAGCAGTAAAATGATTTACTACATGAAGCAGTAGAACTTTCTTTCTTCACCTTAAAAAGAATCTTCATTTTTGGTAACATAATTGTGTTTTCTTTTAAAATCAGTATCTGGAAAAAAGCTGATGAGCAAGCTATTTTGAAGGGATTTTAACTGAATGTTGTAAGCAAGGAGATGCTTGTTTATAAATGGCAGTTTATTTAAAAATCTCTCTCTATTTTTGAATGTATTATGTGGCATTTATCACAATCAATCTCACTTGACTTACCCAAAATTAATGTTTTTTTAAATGTTTTTCTTCCTAAGGCAGCGTGGATGCCTGTGATTCAGTTTGTCTCGCCGTGACCAGAAGGTATCACGGAGGGATACCAGCACAGCGGATGCACATAGGAGAAACCTGACGCACTCTTAGGTGTAGAGACCTAATGAAATGTGCAAGAGCAGGTGCACAGTCCTAAGGTGTCGGGGCTTTTAAAATGTCCTCTGGTGTGTCTGTCTGCTGTGTGAGCAGATTTCTGTGTGCATTTGAAACATACAGCACTATAAAAATGCTGAAAAGGAAGGAATAACAATGCTCGTATGATGTCTTAGACTAAGTGTTCTCTACAAATGGCAACACAGACACCCCTGTGCTAGCTGTGCATTCCTGTCTTGACTCAGGAGGTAAAGTTAAGGTATACAGGAGATTAATAGCAGTGTGACCCTTATTTTGAGTATGTCACTTTTGACACCGTGGTCGTAATTTTGGAAGACACTGAGCACTCTTGGTTCCAGGAACACGCGGCAAGTCTCCAGTCATCCTGACTTCAGTTTAGATTTAAATTGGCCATGTAGGAGATGAATCCCTTCTGGAGGGAACTAAATGGAAAGATGTGTTCCTGGAGCTGGAACTGCAGATGTGAGGTGAGATTCGAGCTAGGGGCAAAGTTAAGTCACCAGGAAACCTCCCCCTGCAGCCTCCCCGGCTGTGCTTTCCGCTCCTCGCGTTCTGCAGTGCTTGCTAATGTAAACAGCGTATATATCAGTTTACCTAGCAAAGAGCCCCTGGAATCCTATATTTGGGGTCTAGTTGGAGACTTGGGAGTAGAAACCAGTCACCTGACTTGCATCCTCGTGTTGCAATCACAAGACCATTATTCCTTTCCTCAAAAAGGGGTGGTTCATGTTGGCAGGAAGAGAAAAGGTTCATTTGATCACTTGTAGTGTAACACATGAGCACTGGTATTTTGGCTCACAAAAACCCTCCACATTTTTAACCCATTTTATTATTTGCAAGAGCAATTTAGTTCCTAATGTTAACAATGAGTGATTATGATTCTGTACTTCCGTTTACAGCATAAATTAGCATTTTGTTTTCCATTACAGCTTTTGAATGAGGAATTATAATGTATAATTTGCTGCAAATAGATGTTATCATCTCTTTGGATGAGAACAACCACATAAACTTGAGCAAATGATAAAAATGGAATCAATTACTTCTCAAATGGAAGTAGTTTACAAACCTTCACATACAAAATGGTAATAGTAGCTGGTTATTGTAACAAATAATTAGTTTTTTTTAAAAAAAACAACATTTATTGAATTCCATTGACAATTCAGTAATTGTTTATGTAAGAGTTAACCACCCCTCTCACAAAACACATGCCACATAATATCTGCATTTTATAAATTGCAGACTTTGTCTGTAGGCTTTGTAACAAGCTTCATGCATGGTGATCACTTGGACAGACATTCCAGAAGGGGAGCACTGAGCCACAAGTTACGCAGGTGCTGATAATGGTAGAGAGCTTCAGAGTTGACCCAGATTGAAACGTTAGAAGAGAGACGAATGGAGAGCAGGTCTTGCAGGCAGTAGCCAGGGCCTGCTGAAGGTGAGGTGAAAATTTTCACCCACTTTGGAATTTATCATCTAGATCCAAGGTATTAGAGGAGCAAAGAGGAGCAAGAGACATTATTATAACTGCTTGAATGAGTAAATGCTGTGAGTCTCTGCTAGAGGCAAGGTAATATCTGGTGCCTTAATATAATGAGTTTGCTGGTTTGAATTTCATGAGGAAGTTTTCACTGTTAGTTGCTATGATATGTTTCTGTTTATATAAAGTTATTTACACTTGCAAGAAGATCAGTCCACTGCCAAAATGAATGTGAGAAACACTTCAGACTTCCATTTATTCTCTGTCCCTTGCAGAGCTTTGTTTCATCCCACCTGAGGTTGTAAGTCAGGCATTTTCAACCCCTTCCATGTTACAGAGGCTGTGTAAATTCTGATGATCTTCTACATAACATTTACATGGGTGTTCGTTTTTGATCATCTAAAGCTCTCGCCACCTAAAGTCATTGGCCCACATCATCTCTGTACTTGAATTCAGCAGCATCTTTCTCAGTCTTCCCTGATAACCTCACTGCCTGCATATGCAGTTTCTGTAGTTGCTGACTGAACATACTGTCTTGATTTTTTTTTCCATCTTACCCTTACTTAAAAATACAAAACAAAATTCATAGCTTGCCTTTGTATTTAGTGCTTCAGATTTAAGATGTCGTCTTGTCCGTATGAATCCTTCACGTAATTTAGCTTTTCCCTGTGACCTCTATTACCACCTCTTTCTGTTTAGAAATGATGCCAGATTAGATGTTTGGTTAGAGTGTTTCTGTTCAGTAGCCCTTTTTTTTTGCTATCCCCACACTTTTGCATTTATTTAGTAAACCTGTGAAGCAGCTGAGAGAGATTATCTAAACTTTTCTGTTCCTGATCTCTTGAAAGCCTTTTTTTAACCTAATTATTAAAAAAGTAATAAGCTTTGTGCATGGAAAACTAAGAAACAAGCTAGACAAAAAACAGTCTTCACTCTGATTATTGAGTTTCGCTGTATTCTGCTGTTGTTTTTTGCTTTAGGTTGATAACTGCTCACAAACTGAGATCAGTTTGGTAGCTTGAATAAACAGTAGGATTTTATTTTTCTAATAATTAAAAAAGATTAATAGTGTATTTTCTGACTCGGGTCTCTCACTAGCCTCACTAAGTGTGTTCCACTGTAGCAAACATTCCAAGTAATTAGGGTAAAAAGAGAAGAATTAAGCAATAAAATACAACTGGCATACCTTGCAAGTAAATGTGCTGTATTGGCCTTAGAGCCCTCCCTGGATGCTGTATAGTTGGTTGCTTGGGATGAAGGTTTTTTCACAATGTCATTTTTTGAGGGCAGCTGATGAAGGTGAAAACTTGCATCGTAACACTTGCTTTCTCTTTTGACTTAATGCTTGAACTTCCTGCACAAACCATCTTGTTGACTTGTTCCCGTCCTGCATCGAGGCCTTTTGAAACTGAGTGGGTGTCTCTTGAATCGCTGGTGACTGAGAAGCTGCTGGTGCTTTGCGTGTGGAAATGTGCACAGTCATCTGGGGGTCCCTGGGCAGAAAAATTTACAGTCTCAAAGTGGTTTTTTTGACTGCAAAAGCTCACTCCCGACAAGGGAACTGCAACTTTTTTTTTCTTCTCCTCCTTTCTTCTCCTCCTTTCTTCTCCTCCTTTCTTCTCCTCCTTTCTTCTCCTCCTTTCTTCTCCTCCTTTCTTTCGACTCAAACAACATAATGAGAGTTGATGTATCTGTTCAATTTGGGCTATATTGTCTGCTACCTCTAGAGCTTCACCTTACTTGCTTAGGCCTTGACTCAGCAAACCGCTTCATCCTATGTTCAGCTGTACACACTTACAATCAAGGGAACTGCTTCCAGATTTAGAATAAATGTGACCTGTATTAGGTTGGGGCCTTGCAGAGCTGTGTCTTCAGGACAGAGAGCTTCCTTCATATTTGTTAAGTAATTACCGTATTTTCAGTCCTTTTAGATATTGGTGGTAATTATGGCAATGGAAACAAGAAAGTAATGAAGAGATTGAGGAAACTTAGCAATGTTTATTGTATTTGCTATTGCCATACTACCAGTTGTTTTCTTTGCTAAATGTATTGACAAAGAAAAGATGATTCCTTTTCCTATCCCTTGAGAAAAAGCCATGTTATAGAATGAATAGATAGCGTATTTAAAATGGAAAATAATGTGCAGGGACAGAAAGCCATGCATTAAAGATGCTTAAGGACAGGAAACTCCTTCTGGAGTGTAAGCAAACCTTAAAAAAAAAGATGTCTGAAAACATGCAAAAATTAAAAAAAAAAAAAAAAAAGTAGGACACGCATGTACACAGACGCACAGGCTTAGATACTTAGGTTATGAACAACTGACCAAGTAAAGAAGTTGAGCAGAAGTAAGGCTGTTTTTTTGTTGTTTTTGTTTGTTTTTGTTTTGTTTTGTTTTATTTTCATCCAAAAGTTTGTTAATTGCTAGAGAATTAAAATAATTCACATTTGAGGACAGAAAATGATAACAGAGTGAGGAAGTTTGGTTGCTCCTGCTGCACAAGAAATAGTGCAAGGAATACTTTTCTCACTTTTCTCTCAGTGTGATGTCAAAGGCAAAAGAAGAAAAAAGGGAGGAGGTTGTGGCTTTGATGTCACTTTAGAATAAAAACAATGTTGTAAAAGAAATGGCCTAATCTTTTTCTGTTTATCTCAGTCCTTTTCTTCTAAAGAGTTAGGGCAGCATTGTTAATTGATTTTTTTTTTCCAACACTCATAATAACAGTTGCATTAGAAATAATTTACAAAGGAATCTTTTTGTTTTATTTTACCTTTTTTTTTTTTTTTAATCCCAGCAGCTGAGCCCTGCAGAATCTGTTGTAGAGAAGTGAGTAGAGAATGGATTATTGTAACTGGCAGTTCTCACACAGTTATAATCTGCTCGATGGGTAAGGTGTGCATTGTGTACTTGCATTGTCCATCTTTAGCCAGTGGTGTCTCTCCAGGAAGATCTGCTGTTTTAGCAGTACTAACAGCAGGGCATCTTGTGCCCTCTCCAGCATTGATAAAGGTTGTCCTACCAGCTGCTCGGATGGTGCTGGCAAAGCAGCCATCCTAGCGGGAGTGCTTCATTTTTATTTTAACTCAACAGTCCTTTTCTCTGGTTGCCAGTGGTTGGGCCTTTTTAATCTGTAAAGGCAGATGTGTGGCTTTTGGGGGAAGTAAAGTTAGGAAGTAAAAAAGTTACTTCCCCCCACTAAAGTTGGAGGAAGTAAGCTAGGTTTATGAATTGATCTGTTTATTTGAGTTTAGAGGATACATTTAGAAAAGGAATAGATTTTTGTGAGTGTGGGGTTGGACAGGTTATCAACACCCTTTTGCCCATATGGGAAATTTTGGGCATATATGTAACAAAAACATGTCCACTGCCTTGTTACCTTTTAGGATATGTTAATAATTAGAGAAGAAATTGTTAGTATTTAAGATGGTGACTACTAAAGTGGAGACCAAATGAGAGACTAGTTTATCTTCTCAGTGCATAGCGTGTATTAATATTATTATTTGGCCATTTTGTAAGGCAGCTCACAGTCTTTTTCAAGCCTGTATGGGCAAACACTTTACAAATGTCTCATTAATTTTTCATTTTTTATCTTTGTCTTTTGTCTGTATTCAAAGGAATTCTCTAGGTGAAAACTTTTCTGGAAAATATTTGCCGTATTTCAGAGATATTTTGCTCTTTTGTGTTTAGCATGGTGATTTATATCTTTACTAACATTGATGTCTATCCATTTTTAAATCTGCTGACAGGCACAATGCAATTGTTATGAAAAAGGAAAGTTTTTGTATAAAAAAAAACCTTTGTTCTATGATTTCTTTTTTAATCTTCTATTCTTAATTGTTGTGTAAAATAAATGGTGAAGAATGAAAATAAAGCTGACAGCAGCTCATTTAATTTTTGTTACTCCTGTTGCAAAGGAGCCTGTTGTGAAATGGGAAACTGCTCATCAGAGCATCCAGAACAAGGAGAACAGGATATGTGTACCAGAGGGGCGCTGTGTGGTGAAACTCCAGGTGTGCCTCTAGACTTTCATGACTAAATAAAATGCAGTCTCTTTCAATAACATTCAGTATTTCTGACTGAGTCGGCTACAACTATAAACTAGGAGTAAAAATAGAAAAAAAAAATTACACACACACACATGTATATATATATATTTCCCCTGTGGTGAAAAAGGCATATTTGAAAGGGCCATGGAGAGATTGTACTGTAGCAAAATAATTGTGGAGATCACAAACTCTGAAACCACTGAACGTTCTTTACCTTTGGGTAGATGAACTGTCCTGTTGGCCATAGAAAACACTTTGTGCTTTTGATGGGCTCCCTCTAAGAGCATGTGGGTGAAGAAGCTCTGTGCCCAGCAGAGTGGGTTGGGTGGAGGGGTTTGCAGGGAGCAAGGAGAATGCGTGTCCTGGCATAAGGACGTGGTGAGCGAGTAAGTGGTTCAGAGATTTTCTTGTGAAAGACCTAAAAATGCCCAGGATTAGGCATTCTCATGGCAATTTCTTGCTCCTTTTTCTTCACCCAGGCTGAAGAAAAGCTGCCTTTAGTGCAAGTTTCCAAAGACTTGCCATGTTAGCTTCCTGATTTTGGATATCATTTTGCCAAATACTAACTGTATAGATCTTCCCCTTCCCGCACCCACCAAGCTAGGGTCTTTTTTTTTAATCAACTATCAGTAAATGTGATTTTACTGTTTTCAGGACCATTAGATTAAAAAGAAAATTGCAGAATGCCACACTATGATGTATAATTAAACCTTGTCACCAGGGGAGGCAGTGCAGAATGTAGATCCATTGTTTTACAGATGATATTTTTTTTCTAAAGAAAAAAATAAGTAAATATAAAACTGGAAACAAATATAGAAATAAAAGAAATGGCAAATAGAGAAATATTTTATGAGAATATTTCTCTTTCGTAGTTCTGAAGATGTAAAAGAAAGTGGCAGCAAGAGTCATAGCTGATTTGATTAGAAATCAAAAGGTTATTAATAATGCTGATTGCTTCAGCTTAGTTATGTCTGTTCTAGTATTACTCTTACATTTGTTTGCAATACCAGTCAAGCTCAGTGTAAGCCCTTATCTTTGGCCAACCAGAGGAAATCATAAAAGGAAATAATTGTTTAGTGAGAAAGACTTTGATAACAGCATGACTCTAGCGTGGGAGACAAGGAGATAACAGCATCTGAATGAAATGATGTAACTGAGGTAGCGAAGGTGACAAATTCTTTAGTTGTCTTCTCCTTAGTGCTGAAGTATGCAGCAAATTAAAGATGCCTTTTCAAGAATCATTTTAAACACTGGTGCTACTTGTAATTTGCATGTTTTGCATTTGCATGTGTAGAAGAGAAGGAAGAGATTTGGTGAAGATAATATGATTTGGTAACACTGCAGATTTACAGAGATTGTAGAGTAAAGCTTAAATTTACATGTTGCAAAGTGTAACACCAGAGGATTGAGTAGGACTCCCACAGGCCTTACACCATTAGTTATTACTTTTCTTCTTCCCCGCCATATTGAACTGAAACCTCTCTTTGTTTAGTGTGACTTGTTTTTGACAAAAACATTCTCCAGAAATTAATACGTCTATCTGAAGGAAGCCACTGAAATACTGAGTGGCTCCTCCTCTGGTATTTGTTCTACTTGTTGGTATTTGTTCTGTTTGTTGACCTTCTTTAGAAAGCCCATTTTTTCAATGCAGTTTTTCTGGATTTAGTTTCTAAGCAGAGGTTCTCTTTATGACCATACCTGGTGGCTGGGGAAGCCCTTTAGTAGCTGTTGCTTTCTCCCTATGAAAATAATAACAATAGAAGTTACTACTGAACCTTCCTTTTGCTAAGCTAGTCAGAGGGAGCTCTTTGGGGCTCTTACTGGAGGTCATGTTTTGCACACCTCAAATATAGTTGTGGAACTTCTCTTTTCCCAATTTTTGACTTCCCTTGAAGTTAGTTGCTGGAATTATGATGCAGTATTTCTGAATTGGTGTCTCCAGTGCTACACTGCAGAGAATTCACTTTTCTGCCTCACTTCAGTATATCCAAGGTTCAGATTAATTCTTTTTGCCTCAGTATAGAAAGGAGAGTTTGCACTGACTCACCTGTGGATTGCAGTCCTTGCACTTGACATTGAGTCCTGATTATCCAGGACATAGCCTGCTGTTCTGTACATGTGGTATATCTCCTGTTCACTACTCTGCACCTCACTGCTCTCCTTCCAATATATTTCATTAAAGCAGCTTTTTTTTCCTCTTTTTTCTCATCTTTCTATCCACCTTTGACAGGCTTTATTCTGTCTAGTGTTTTCTTAATCATCAGTGCCTTTATATATTACTGATAAAATACTGAATAGCGTGAAGCTTAGCGCCATTTCTTACTAAAACCCATGGGGAACATCTCAAATCTAATGGTAATTACTCACTGACGAGTATTTTATAGTACTGTCTTAGCCCTATTTTTAATACATGTAATGTATTCTTTTGCAATATCATGTTAACATTTGAATCTGAATGTCATGTTGTAATAAATCAACTACTTTGCAGAAAGTCTTCTACAGATACACAGTTACTGAGCAAGTGATTCCATCAAACATTTGAATTAAAATTACTATTTTTAGTAATGACATGCTACTCCTCCAATATACATGTACCTAACTTGCTACATTACTTGGTATACCTCTCCTGGGAGGAGCAGGAGCATTCACATTCATGGTATGTACATGAGCATTTTTGAATAGCTCTGGATCCGTAGAGACTGTTGCTGAGTTTTCTCATGGCTCTGCTGTTAATGCTTGCTCTCAAGGGGCAATGCCAAAGCATCACCTGGAAGCAAGACCTTGTAGAGTCATGTGTAATATCAACATGTCAGTTTGCTGACGTATGGTGTGTGCCTGGGTAGTACTTCCGTCTTTTTCTGGATAGGACTTGAACAGTTGGAAACATACTCAGATTTGGTCTAAACTGGATAAAGAAAAACAGCTTTAGGATACTCTTAGTTTTGTGCAAAGCGGAAATAAATGAGATAGATATACTAACTACTGATTCTGTTTTGTAGAAGTCAGTTTGTTCCAGGGCTGAATTTATTAAAGAGCTTTTTCTGCATTACTTCTCTGATGCTATAGTTCATCCAGCCTAAAAGTAGGTGGCCAGGACTACTTCCGAGTACAGTCGTCCTGCTCACCTCTGCTTTTGCCCTGTCCTCCTCCTTGGCGCTGGTGTGCGCGCTGCATGTGGCCAAGCAGGTCAGGGAGCTCATCCGGGTTCACCTCTCACGTGTGCTTCACCCTGCAGTCACACAAATGCAAATGTGGAGCAGGAGCAACAAATGGAGTACAAGACCAACATCTCTACTTTATTGGCAGTGATGGCCACTCATGTTTTCACTATGCTGTAAATCTGCATTCATACTTGCTAAGGGACTTAGTTGCTCACAACTGATTAGTTGTTCTGTAGGTCTGTATTTTTCCCCAATAAAAACCTATAGGCTTATGAATGCAGTTTTCTATAGCTCTTTATCAAACGTGATCTCATTTTGCCCCAGGAATTAATGATTTTGGATTTCTGGTTTTTGAATGGGAGGAGTTACTTTCAAAGGAGAAGTATTCATCCATCTTAGGGTGTTTTATGATCTCATTTTTAGAAACCCAATCTTAACAAGAATCAGTGTGTCTTGACATGCATGTCTCTAGTACCTGTCTAGTACAGGTTTGGGCTTCCTTGTAGGGGAAGCTGTATGAAGACCCTTTAGATTAGGATATGCAGAAAATTACCAGGAATTGATCACCATAACTGGTGTTTCTCTCTTTTAATAAGTCTTTGTGTGACATTTGTTACTCATAAATGGATTTTTGAAGGCTTATAACTAAGCTGTATATATATTTTTTTAAAGCCAGATATCCTTAGTGTGCACTGTGCAGAGCTCTCCACTTTTTGCATGTTTTTGAGCCTCAGTGGCCAGATATTCCCTTAGAAAGAAGATTTGATGCCATGTATATTGCTTGCAGTATTTACAAGTTTAAACTGAAAGATGGCACAGACCTGTCCTAGTGTCTGTTCTGAAGTCCCATTTTCAGTGAGCATGTGGATGTGAGAAGCAAGGTGCCTTTCAGCGAGTCTTTAGAAACATCTAGTGATGGGTAGGTACAGAAGAGACCGTTTGAAATGAACTAACTCAGGTATTGAAAATAAAGAAGCTAGGAGGCAGTTTGCTCTTCAAACGGATTGCTTACAAGTAGGCGATCAGATCGTGAAATGCCTTAATTTGGTTTGCTGTCCAAGCTAATTCCAGACGGAAGGCTGTGCTGGAGCTCTCTGTTCCGTGCTGCACTTTGTTTGTGGTACCTATGTACTTTTAAACTCCTGATGTAAGTAATGACAGAGAGGAAAATGGGAGCACTTTGGAAATATTGTGTTTAGGAGAAAACTTAGGAAATCTCTGTCAAGACAGACTTCATACTGATATTCGAGCTGATACTTAAAGCTCAAGTTAAAATGTTCAGGAGTGGTGTTGCTTAAAGGAGAAAGATGTTCACATGTTTACAGCCTTTTTTTTTTTTTTTTTTGGCATGGCATAAGATCATAATAAACATTGAAATGCCTAGTTTTATATTAATTTAGGTGTATTTGTATCTGTCTGCAAACACTGTGTTTTCTCCTGCCAAACGATAAAGATGCCATCTGCATAACATTTGTTAAAATAAGTGTTTATATGTGCCTTAATTACATTTTTAAAGACAAAAGATGGTGCAAGGTAGTTGTTTTAAAATGTGCAAAAGCCCAACTGTACTGCAAAACAGAAGAGTTATGTAGTGTTAAAGAGCTAACTAAAAGTTAACTTCTAGTATGGTGAAATGTGTTTTAAAGTTAATGGAAATTTAAAGACATGAGTAGCAAGCTATGTAGCAGAAGGAGAGACAGTGCAGTTAGTTACTTCAGTTTTTAGAAATGAAAAAGTAATAAAAGTTGTGAAGTGTCTACTGATTTTCTGTGTAATATTTTCTCTTAACTTCCTTTTATAGAGTAGTACAATGTGTGTCTTTTAGTATGTGTCTAATCTCTCTTTTGTTTTTAAACAGATCTTCTTCCAACTGGTAGCAGCTTTAAGAAATATGTGAGTAGAATTATAGAAATAAAAGCAAATGAGAGAAACCCATGTAGTAATGCTTGATACCTGCATCTCAGCTTTCTTTTATTTGGGAGCTCAAGGCCTGTGGCTTCCAGTTGCCATTTGTTAAAGTGATTGCTTTCAAGGTGAAGTGGCTGTGGGCTGCTTTTAACTGATACTGCATGATTAAGGTAATAAGTAGATGCCACTTAATTGGAACAGACCTGATCAGAAGACATTCCAGGTAACTGATTTAAGCCAAACAATACTTAATTGCAACGACTGTTGCTTAATGGGGATGGTAATGATGTGCACTGGGGACACTTTCAAATGATTCATTGGTGTTTGGGTCTTTTGTGTCTCCTTGACTGTTGGCTCTTTTTTTTCCTGTTATTCAAAACAGCATCCAGTCCATAAATAAGCACAGTCCATTCAGAAAGTGGATAAACCATTGAACGTGGTCAGCTTTTAATAGCTGCGTGCCAGAGCTTTGAAATTAGCTTGCTTAAAATCACGAATCCTTTAATACATTTGAGGATCTTTTTATTTCCTCAAATGATTTTGAATCATTTATACTTTCTTATGCATTTAGGAATGTGAGAAATTGAAATAAGAAAAGGCAAGTCTCATAATTTTTTGGCTTCTGGATCCAGGCAGTCTCTAACATCGTAAGACTTATTAAATCACAGTAGTTGATGTGTTCTCTGCCCTTGGCAAATCATTGACTTGGCTTAGTTCTGTCATATTCTGTTCACTGGAATTGTCTGTTTTCTTCTTCAGGAGCCAGCCCAATCTGTTAGCAAATAGACCCCAGAAGTAAGGAACATTTCTTTGTAGTTAAAATTGGCCATAGATAAAACTGGGCCCTCTTCCTACTTTTTCTCAAACTTTGACCTGCAAATGTGTGTTTTCTCCTACTCAATTTAGCCTTGCTCAGCCTACCTGCTCTTATTTGTCATCAGTATGAGCTGTTACTTTTTCACCTGCAGTTGCTTTATTTCTGTCCATTTTTTTTCCATACATGCTTTCTTTCACATAGTATCTTTTGGGGGATTCCTTGTTAAATAGGGTATTGTGGACAGGTGTTTCCTTAGAAAATCTGTCATATAAAGTTTGCTCCTGAGGTTAATGTTACAATTCTTTTATAATTCCAGAAATATTGTGCTTCCGTGTTTTCAGGCTTATATCTTGCTTCCGGAGTAAACATGTTGGATTAACATGAGTACATTTAAAAGACTTAAAATCTTTTCTTTATTATTTCTAAAATGAATAGTATTTGTATATTCTTTTCTCTTTTATGGTGTCTGACACCTGACATGTGGGTAGTTTGTGGTAGGTTTTGACAATGACTCCTACAAGAAGTGATTTTCAATGACAGTAACATATTTAAGAAATTGTCCCTGTTTGAAAAATAGACATGTTACTTTGTCAGCAAATCCAGTGCAAATATGTAAGCAGTACAGTATTTTTATCATGAACCTCATAATGAGTCTGTACTACCTTTTTCAAAATTAAAGGACACTCCAAGGTTTGTTGGATCACACTTTCTCTTCCTTCTCCTCCATTTCTCATTATCTTTTCCCTTTAGGAATATTAAAGAAAAGAACTTCAAAATGACACATATCAAAAGTGGCACAGGGAAGATTTTGTTGGCATAAGCCAGAAATGTGCATCTGCTGAGCAGAAAACTCATGTTGTCTCTGTTGACAGCTGCAAGCGTGTATGCATAGGTAAAGAGTCAAATCACTTTATCTAAATCAACCAATAATATTTAACCTCTTACACCTCGAATGAAAAAATATTAGACATATGAGGTATTATCGTTATCAGCATTTTCCATGTAAGATGGTTATAGATAAGAGCAGAAACTCAGAATTGTCTGAGCTACTTAGTGGATTAGCCAGTACTTCCCAGAAATGATGGTTTAAAATTGGATGTTTTTCTTTTTCTTTTTTTTTTTTTGCCTGAACCTTTAAGATGTCAGAGCTTTCAAAATGTCTTTTGATTTTTTTTGTTACTTTATTATGCTTTTCCCTAAAATGGAGATTCATTAAAAGACTTGATTTGTAGTGAGCAGAGATATGGTCAGAAGCTCTTATCCTCTTTAAAGTGTCTAAGTGTCAGTTCCATTTACCTACCAAAATTGAAATTAAACCAAAATTAATTTTAAATACACTTGCAAACCCACTTAGCTCAGTAGATTTGTTAATTACATTAGTGAGATCCAGGCCCCTTGCTCTGCTAGGCATTGTATTTACCCCATCATCTCTTTTAAGTCAAGCATTTACTAATTTGCTTGCTTTTATTAATTCCCTTGCTTTTAAAAAATATAAATCAGGAAATCATAAATCTATCATTGCCCACATAATAGCCAATTATGCTAGTTTTCTGATGTATAAAGAAATACATATTTTTATCACAGCATGACTTATGCTTTAATGTAACATATAAATGCATGTCTTTCATTAATAATTTCAGCATATAAACACAAATCCAGTAGTGGAAACAATCGTAAAACAGAGCTGAGTTAAATGTGTTGATTGGCCTATATAACATACACACTTTTTGTAAGTACTAGATACTATTTTTAATGAAAGCAGTAATTAGAAACATGCTTAACTAAAAATTTGAGCAATTACAATGTTTTTCTTTCAACATCATCCTTTGAAAGAAAGATTCCAACTTAGAATTAAAAAAGCTACAATCCAACTGATTTTAAGCTAACAAAAAGTAATGTATCTGTTGACAATGAGTTCTGGATTTGGTAGTTAGGCTGGGTAATTGGTATGGATGGAGGTTACTGCCTTCTGCTGAAGACCTATGCTTCTGTGTGTGCCTGGAATAGGCACACAAAACAGTTACAAGGTGTGGTCACATCAGAAATGCTTTATTTGCCTGCATGTCCTTTTGCCCCCAGCTCAAAAGGAAGGTGCTTCCACCTCCAGCTTCTTACCTTCCTCTACCTCTTGAGGAATCACAGCTGCAGAGGTGATGTGGGACAAGCCTGGCAGCTGCGGCCATCGAGTGTGCACTGGAGGTACCGTTTGGACCACCAGGCCCTGTCCCCTGTCTTAGGATGCAGATGGGAACGCAGTGGTTCTCAGCTGCTATTGCTAATGCAGTTCTGGGATCTGAAGCCTCTCATGTTCTTCATAGCCATTGTAGTCTCTTTTCTATTTTTTATTTTATTTGTTTTTATACTCCCTTGGCATTTCCCAGCCTTACAGTTTGTAAGGGAACACTCCGTGCCCAGAGGTCATTGCAGGCTAACTTGGATGTGTGAGACTTGTGTAGGATATTGTGGACCTGGGAGGGAAGGGGGAAAGGAGAGAAGGGAAGGAAGGGAGTAAGGAAGAGAGATAGAGGAAGTTATAATGCAGCTGAGACCTCTTGCTTAGAGAAGGAGTGACTATACCTGGTGGGGGGCAGACACATTAATAGACTCTCAGTGTTGGTTTAGCTTCCTGACTGTGGGAATTGGGGCCAAAGTGAGTTTTTTGAAAGCTGTGTTAAGTGGGGGAAGACAAGTGCCCTAATGAAACATGTGTAAGGATGGAAAAAAATGCATGGAGGGCCTTGTGGAAGAAACGGACAAATGGGCCATCTGTAATGTTAGAGACTCTGCTGCTAGATGCTGGTAGTGCTTCTAAAGTCATAAATTGATAATGCTATTAGTGTTAGATGCCAGAACTACTGCTAGTGTCCAACAGCAGGAGTGATTTCCCCACCGGGAGAGTGAGTCATGCTGTCCCTGTGGAGAGAAGTGTATTAAAAAAGAGAAACTAGTGAATTATGCTGTTTTTTTGGAAAATACTGAAATACATCTTACACAATGCCTGCACTGTTGCATTTCAAATAGGTGCAGACATGTAACCTAGAGAAAGAGGAGCGTGTACAGGACTGGTTTGTGTAAGGTTCGCTGGCAGTGTGTATGAGGACACTAGCAATAAGAGAAAGGACCCAGACAAGGGCTTTCAGGAGCAGATAGGGGAGGAGCAGCCCTCGGCCCCTCAGCTGCAGTGTCTGTGGCCAGACCTGTGGGAAGGTGATGCTTTCAAGATGCGGGGCCAACAGCAGCTGCCCTCAGGCTCTCGTCAGCACTCTGTACTCTTTCAAAACCTTACATGCTACCTGGTGAGACACAGCTGCTGAATGGCATGAGCAAGATGTGGAGGAAGAGCAAAACAACCAGGCCGGAAGGTAACTGCGTGTGTGTGCTAGCTATGTGTGTGGCTTGTAGCCAAGTGGCAGCAGCAGGCACCCCAATCAGGGTAGCACTGGTCACTTATGGTATTGCTTGCATACTGTACCACATACAAAAAAAAAAAAAAAATCAAGTGCTGCATCAGAGACTGAAGTAGTGAATGTTACAGTCTGAAGCTAGCAGTAATGAGAGAAAATTCAAGAGCAGAACTTAGAAAACAAAGGAAAAGTGACCTGGTGGGCATGGGAAGGGCAGATGACATGAGGATATGACAAGTTATTCTAGGAACACTCAAGGACTGAAAATAATTTAGCACTTTGGAAATGAGCGGAGGGGGTGAAGCACCATGTGTGGCAGAGCTGTTACCGTTGTTGCCTGCCCAGGAGAACTGCTTGTGGCTGATTTAAAGAAATGGGAATATAGGGTTCTGCAGTAAGCTGTGGCAAGCGCAGAACATATTGAACACAACTCTGCTTAGCCTTGTTCCTTGCTTTGTAGGTACAGGAGCAAACCCAGTCATATGCAGGGACTCTGTTTTAACCAGGCAATGAAGGGACAGTATCTGTCTACTGGAGCTTACCCTGAAGGTGTGACAGAAGAGAAGGCAAGGGAGTGCAGCCAGGTGGAGAGGTGCAGAGCCACCACAACAGTCATCTCTAATCTCTGCACACACTAATGCCCCGCTCCCGTGGTGAAAACAGGACAGAGAGCTGTTTTCCTGAGGACCTCGTGCCTCTGTAGCCTTTCTAGCAGCTGTTTTCTCATTGACATAAGTGGGGTTTCCTGAGCAATGTATGAGACACCAGAGGTGCCAGCCTGATGGTGAAAGAGAGAGAGTAGCAAGAGCGCCGTGCGACTAACTCGGAACCTGCAGTACCGGTAGCGTGACTAAGACTTGCACAGTGCAATGAAAGCTGCAGGAAGCCGAGCAAAGTTGGAGACACATCCTGGAACTCCAAGTGAAATAGCTGCTGCGTTACCTGGGATTTTGGAAAAGTGACTGCAGTCAGGATTAGTCTGTGGTCATGCGATGTATTTTAGGTGCAGAACAGCGAGTCAGAGCATTCTGCAACTAGTGTGATTTAGTGGAGCGTATCCCTTTGCAACTTAGTTGCAACTTAAACTGAGTTTATCCTTCCGTGTTCTTTTAAAACACTGTATGTTAACTTTACAGAGTTCTTTATATATGCAAACAAATATGTATTGAGGAAAAGTGTATTGGTTTCCATGAGAAAGTGATTTCTATTACATCAAACACCAAAATATCACCTCAGGTCATAAATTGTATTGCAGAACATAAAATCATTTTGTCTTTTTCAAAAGTTTATGTATACAAGCAAGGCAGCAAGTAAGGAAGTCAAAAGTCATTTAAGATTTTCTTAAATAAATAAATCTTGAACCAATCTGATATTGTATGAAGAAAAACTGCCAGCCTGAAGCTTTCTCTTCCTGATTAGGCTGGGTTTGTGTTTGTATCAGGTAAGTTCAGTGCATTAGGAACCCTGCAATATAGTGTTGCATGAAAAAAGCAAGTCCAGTTTCAGGTCTTTTAATACTAAACAAGAATAGTTTTTTTTTTTTCTTTTTTGCTTGGCAGCAGATAATTCTGTGACATTTTGGTAGCTTTGTGTTGTTTACTGCTCAGGAGGTTAGTTGTAAGCGGTTATTTACATCTACAAATAAGTAGATCCCTTATTGCCGAATGACAGTGAACACAGAATACAGACTTATTCTCCATTTCCTTCTTCAGAATAGTTCCTTTTAAATTCTTTTCCCTTTAGGATTTGATGTATTGCAACCCTTCGATTGAAAGTTACAACGATGAATATATATAAAAATCAGGAATGAACAAATCAGGTGGAGTAGAAGATAGAATTTAAAGTGGATTTTAGATTGACAAAATGTATTCATTTATTGGAGAACCTTTAATTCCCAGGAATAACGGTAGTTTGTTTCCAAGAAACCATTAGTTGTGACAGGGAATGGGACAGTTGAGGAGAGAAGAGTAGTTTTATCTGAATAAAAGTTCTGGGCAAGTGCTGAAGAAAACCAAAGATGACATTGCATGGCAGAATTCATCTGTTCCAGAAAGTATATATGCTATAGATGGAGTAGCAGCTGAATTGCTGTAGAAATTAATTTGCCCCACACAGAATAAGTTGAATAATTTATTAGAATAAACATGCAGGGCTGTGATGGGAAGCCACCAGTGTATCTGTAAGGGAACAAAAAGTGAGAGCAATCTGGTATCTTGTTCTTCACAAATAGAGAGAGAAGACACAAAAGGATTTCTTGGGCTGTGTAGGACAGGATGGAGAAGCAGGATGGGGAGGTGCTGCTCTGTAAGCTGCTGTCTCGTTGACCACAGTAACTAGAAAGATGGACTTGGCACCTGACAACACAAAGGAGAAGTTTTTGGTGCTGATCTTATTAATGCACATTTCTGTTCCACTGAAGGAGGAGGAAGTGGGATCTTAAGATACCTGTCTGTGGAGCAGCACAGCCATGTACTGGTCCTTACGCAGGGCTCATGACCATTGCATCAGGCTTTTGAAATCCACAGTCTGCTTGTACATGTACCAGTTGTAGTTTTCTGACCCTTCTAGGCTTTTGTCTATGGAGGGAAAAAAAATAGTCCTTGTTTCCATTTGGTATATGTCAAAAGATGTTTCTGTCTTTTTGCACAATGCAGAAGTGTTAATTTGTGTTGTTACCAATTGTATCAATACATTTTTGTGGACTCTTTGACATCTGCTACACTCTGGTATCCCGTTAACCAGCTCACATGCAACTGTCCTCAATTTTTCCAGGTGTTGCACTGGCTTTGATTGTGCAGGTTAAACGTATCCTGTGTGCTGAAAAGCTTTTATGTCCCGTAGGAAAGCCTGTCGTGCAACTGAATTTGATGGAAAAGTGAATATACTTGGGTTGGGTTTCATCTTAGGCAGCATTAACTATTAGGGTACAGAATTGCCTGGGCTCCTTCGGTAACGTAAGAAGAGAAACGTGTCCATAGGATGATAGATCTTCAGCCAGTGGTTGAATTTTAACTGTACTTGTTGAAATACATCACTTCTAGACAGCAGGAGGTGAGATAAACTGCATCTTTAGTAGTGTGATAGCAAATGGTCCAGTCATAGTGAGCTGAACTGGGAAATGTCATGGCAGGTTTGTCTTACCACACAGTGGGAATTTTTTTTTTTTTGACTTAACATTTCCCACTATTCCAAGTCTTTTGGAATATGAACTTGCATATGGCCAAGTTACGTAGTTTGTGATAAACCGGCAAAATTGGAAGTGTGCTCACTCTATTATCCGCATCCTCAAAGTTTTGAGTTTTCAGTAATCTGTCTGTGAACATGCCTGCTTTGCTACTGAAAGAGGAACAGCCAGATTTCTACTGCTGCTGATGCCTATGAAATTTTAACTCCTAGAACTGCTTCTCTAACCACTGCTGGGAAATGAGTTCAGTAGGGTGGTTGATGGAGCAGCTGCTCCCTGTGCCTGGCCCAGCTGAGAAGATTATTTCGCTGTCAGTTGATTTGCCCTTCCTGCCTACCTGAAGTTCTTCCACTGTTCTCCCTTGGATCATCTCCTGGTGAATCCAGGCAGCCCGGTACCTTGGCTCCATTAGTGAGCCAGACTTCTTGTGCACACTTAATTTGTTGTGCTCTCATGAGAATAGTTTCATGCTACCCAAGTCTTATGATCAGTCTGGCCTGAAGGCTGATTCAGCAGACATATCTCCTGTAGCAGTCTCCAGTGCAGCAAGCATTATGCATATCTGCTGTATCAAATTCCATGGAGCTTGTGGGTGGTTTAGAAATAATGTAAGCTAAGCAGTTTTTGAGCACAGCTTGTTTCTGTAGATGAAGGCACTATAGTTTCTACAAAGTGCAGGCTTTTTTTAGTCTTGTACGCTAAATGGAGACTTAGAAAGAAATAATTGTTCACTCTTTATATTTGAGGGTGAACCTGATTCCTGGTGTTGGAGAATTTTTGTAAGAGATGTAAGTAGAAGATTGAAGCAATGTAAAGTTTGACAGTTACTGTCCTGACAAGAGATATACAGGAAGTTTGCTCATATTACATATGGATGAGCTGTGTAGTAATTCTGTATCACAAAGAGGTATTGCACACTGGAGACTTGATGCAGACTGGACTGTAAGATTTAATCCATGTTACACTGAAAACCTTGAAAAAGTGTTGGTAGCTTTGCCTAGTAAAGAAATATCCGCAAGTGGTGTTTTTTTTTTTTTTTTTAGTTTGCAGAATGAGGTATCTGTAGCTACCATTTTATCTTGGTTTTGGTTTAGGAAGATCAGTGCTTCTGCAAAGGAGGGCTTTCATTTTTCCCTCGGTTTGTGGTGTAGTGCTTTTGGAAGGGATGCATGTGTCGCAAACTGACTTTCTTTAATGTCAGGTTTGTAGCGTGAGTAGCGCTACTGCTGCTCTGTTCTCTCCACTAGAATTTACTGCTGAAGGGGTGATGTTTATCTTGTCCTTTCTGTCCTTTATGCTTTTGCAAAAGGAAAACTTGTGCAGCTTTTGTGTTGTAGGAGCAGGCTGGGCAACCTGGTGCTTCAGGCAGGACTGTAAGAGACTGTGCAAAGGGCCCACGTGACAGTGGTGCCACAGGACCTTGTGGAGAGCTATCCTGAGTCTGAATGCAGCATGCTGTAGAAGTGAATAATGCATGGCAGGAATCCTTGTGCTTGCTCCTTATGCGAGAAGTTGTTAGCTCCATGGCTCCGGGGAGGAAGGTGCCTTGGGCAGGAGGGGCTGGGCAGCGGTGCATCCCCTACATGCACTTGCAGGAGGGGGCACCTCGTCACTGCGGAGCACGGGCCACGCTGCGCGCTGTCAGGTTGCCGGTTCTCCCAGTGTTACCTCTGCTTACAACCCTAAATGCATCAACTTCTCTTCTCAAAAACGCATAAACTGGGGCTGACACAGAACAGAGTTGCAGGCTGACCTGTTTTATGATCCAGTTGGTAGTTTCTTCTTTGTCAGACAGTGTTTGACTTCTGCTGCTGCTGATCTTGGTGTTTGACATTGCCGCTCTCTCTGTTTCCTGACTGCCCCCCTTTGATATTTGTAGAAAAATGACCGATAAGTGTGCTTATGCACACTTTTTTTTTTTTTTTTTTTTTTGTGAATCTGACATCTCTCCTCTTCCCAGGTACAATGGACTTGTAAGAAGAGGCCCTTCTTTTAGCACACAGTGTGCAAGTTGAGAGGAATTCCTTTTATGTCAGGATTTAACAGTGTCAATGGGCAATTCTTGGGAGCAGCGGGGCAGAACTTTCAGGTAGAACAATGGATGATGAAGTTCATATTGTAGAGGAAAAACAGCTTAGTCTCCAAGACTGAGGGAAAACAGAAGTTGCTCCTTTTTTAAGGGATCAGATCTTTTTTAGGAACAGTATATGTTGATGCAGAAAATGACTGAACCCACAGCGCGGCAGCTGGCCAGACAGTCCAGGAAAGGTTGAAGCCTGTGTGTCTTTGAAAGAAAGACAAATACTGAACAGTAGTCACAACAGCCCAACCTGTTCCTAGGCAAAATAGGTGGTAGAGACCTTCATAAACTGAGCAAGCGCTTGACAGTAATGTTATAACAGCAGGCACACCAGGTCTTTGCAGTGGTGTTAGCTGTGCACTGTGCACCGTGCTTCCTATGTTCTATGTCCTTGCTTTACTCCCTGTTTTGTAGGGGAGGATGGAGCCTTCAGGTTCCTGAAGGCTCTTGCATTTTTCTTAGAGCTAAGCAGTCTTGGCAGTGCCTAATTGCTGTATTAATATGGAGGTAAAGTGGCCTTTTCCATGTGCTGATTTCCTCAAATCAGTGTTAACTGAGTCCAGCCCAGATGCCGCAGTTACCCAAAAGCCAGAGCTGGTCACTGAGATTTGATGTGAAAGTACAAGTCTGCAATTCCTGGTGCACTGGTCACGCTCCTAGCACATCAATCTCTCTCTGTGTTGGCAGATAAGTGACCTTGGTAACCTGCTAGATCTTTTCCATCTCTTACATGATTGTCCATGTTGAAGCCCAAGGACATTGCTGTAGTTGTCTTGTCCTGTGCCAGGTGGCCTCAGGGAAGGAACCTGTCTGTCAGTGATGGGGAGAGCTGGCCAAGTGGCCGAGAGTTGTGTGCTGGCCCCGGAGGCCCGTCCTTCTGGCTCTTAGAGACTGCAGAAATGGGCCTTTCTGCTGTGCAAACCTGTGGCTGTTCGGAGATTGCTGGGCCGGGGTAAATCTAAGCCTTCTGTTGCCCTCTTCGTTTGAAGAGCAGGGAGAGCAAAGTGTGGCAGTTCCTGAAGCGGTGTGGAAGCAAAGCCAGCCTGCGGAGATGTGGAGCCAGTGGGGTACAGTTGGCAAAGCTGCTGTCGTGCTGCTCCGGTGTGTCCCTCTGTTGCCCCTGCCTCGGTGTGTTGCAGCAACCTCAATCTGCCCTGTCCTGCTGCCACAAAAGGGGAGAGCTAAGAGTGGCAATACTGTTGCTCCAGACGCATCGCGGTGTTTCCAGGCGCAGGGAGCACGTGTCTGCCTGCGTCATCAGCGTGATGGGGTTAGGACAGTGAGTAACTTGTGACGTGGGAGTGTGAACTACCAGTGTGAGAGGCTTTCTGTGTCACTTCTGTAGCCCAATATAATAGTGACTTCTGGAACATTGCTAAAGTGAAGGAAGAAGTGTTAAAATCTAAAACACCATTTTTCTGTTGGGCATACAAATAAATTTCCAAAGTAGTGACAGGAATCATGGAGGAAGGGGATGAGTAAAGAGATGGAAAGAAGATACTGCAAGGGTGAAGAAAATAGAAGAGAAGATAAACGGGCTGACTAAAGAAGAGGATAACAGGAGGAAAAAACAGATTTAAAAAATATAACATTTCTCTGACATCCAGCAGATTTTTGCGCAAAGATTTTGTGATCCAGTCATGGTGGTTTTGACCTCAGTCTGTTTTTAGAGTCAGCTTTAGTAAGTGGTAGATTCTTCTTGAGATACAGTTTACAAATCACATTTTTCTCTTCCTCTGCTCAGTGTGAGATCCCTCTGTCAAGAGGGTATCTGAGAATGCATTTGTGTGTGTCTGGTTATGTTGTGAGCAACACAAAACTGACTTATACACACCAATAATATATAGACTTAGAGCAAGGTGAAGCAGCTTGGGCCAGCGAGTTCCTATTCAAGGAAAATGGCAAAGTCAATCTCCATCAGAATGTGTGTAGCCTAAGACTGAGTTTTTGAATAGCTAATTCTTATGCACCACACTTTGTATTGCCCTGATATCTGGTGATTAAATAGCATTCTTTAAAGTGGCACTAATATTGTGCATCATCTGGCAGAAGTTCTTAAAATCTGCACTGATTGTAGTTGTTGAGTAAAAAGGTAAGTATGCCCCTTAGGAGAGCTGCAAGGGAAAACAGCTTATCTACGCACACCTGAAACTGGAAGAGACAATTCACTGCAACTTAATTTGCTGCATGCTGGAAAGACTAATGATGATTCTGCATTACATTGGCAAAGAAACGAGGTAGGTGGCAAAAAAGCTCTTATTATAGTGCCTATGTAGTAGGAATTTATGAGATACTTGTTTTGTTTTTGCAACCTGTGATGTCATTTCAAAATCTTGCCATAAGGATTTTGAGAGCATAAGGATTTTTGAGAGCTCTAACCCAAAGACTAAATACTTGCACAAATTCAGATAATAATTTAATTTCTATCACATGTCATATCATAACAAACTGCTGCTGTAGAAAAGTCCTTTTCTCATTTTTGCAGCCTTTTTGTTGTAAAAGGATGTAGATTGGGCAAAGGAAGAAAACTACCTAGTATGCCCTGCTATGTTGACATAATATTGACAATGAAGAAAGAATGAAAATACTTCTGTCATGTGTCTCTGCTTTCTTCTCCAGCAGTTCTTCCTGTTATTTGGAACTTGGGGAATCAGGGAGTGAAGTAGATGGAATGGGGATGGTATTAATATGGATGCTAAGGGCTATGAGAACTGCAAAAAGTTGGAAGAGGCTGCCCATTTCTATAAAACAGAGCCCTTCAGTAAGCAGCATAAGACCATAAGGGCTTAGACTAAAGATTATTACAGCCCAGTGTCCTGTATCACCTGATGAAACCTGGTGAAGTTCTGTGGTGAAAGAAACAGTGTAAGAACAGGGAAACCCATTCTGGTAATTCCAGTCTACATTATTCTCATGTCCTTCTGCCTATTCTCATGTCCTTCTGCCTAGGTCTTTTTTTTTTTTTTTAATTAGATAGTTCTGCCATTTAATAGTCCTGTAAGATTTCACTGGTGAGCTTTATTTGGTAAAATTGACTTTTTTATTCCTTCTTCTTTTTTTTTTTTTGTCCTTGCTTATCCATCAAGTCTCTTTCAGTCTTTGTGTAACAGCATCAAGGAGCGACTTCTCTTGGCTTCAAGTAGACTTTACCACAAAGATCTCTTATGTCCACAAGCCCACAGCAATTTCTTCAGGCGATTGTAATGGATGTGGGAGGTATAATTCCCCTCTATAAAAACTGTGTTGGTCTCTGCAGAAAAAGAAATCAATACATTATTGACAGTGAGGGCCATTCAAAAGTGATGGAATTAGTGCCAATTAAAAAATAAGAATGATCAAATTCAGTCATAAAACTGTTTTTTTGTTAAAGAACTCTGGCTTTAAGGAATGTGCCAAATATTGGGCACTAACTGTGTTAGCAATAGGAATTCTTACGTCATTTCAAACAATTTAACAAGGCTTGGTTTGTGATTTAGTGAAAAATATGCATCTTATGCAGGCTTTGTTTGAATGCCAAATTCTGAAATGCTGGCACCAAGCTGTTTTATGCTTGTTCATCCTTCCTGTAGAAGCAGTGACCACATCAGTTTACATTTTTGATACTTCCAGATATCTGACAGCTTTCCACTGTGGGGAGGTAGAGGCATAGAGTCTTCTGAACCCCTTTTTAATTTTTCCTCCCTCCCATAATCTTGCATTTGTAAAGAGCATTTTATAAAGAGCTAGGTGGGATCACTTATACCATTTGGGTCAATCCAACACTAGTGGAGGAGTAGTATTATGGTTTCTTGGTGTTGTTTTTAATCCATCGCTCTTTGGAGGAACTACTGTGGGAAATAACAGACCTGATTCAATTCCTAGGTTTTATGTTGAAGCAATTGGAAGGTACCTCCCTCCGTCTGTCTCAAATGTTGACACCATTTTATTAGAAAAAAAATTACTGAAATATAGATCAGATCTACCTGATCTATTTTTTTTTTTTTTTGAGCTAATTTTTTAGCTTCCTGGCCCTATGCGTTGAAATAGTGCTCTGCAAGTCAAAGACCTCACGGTCCCTTGAGCTGTCTGTCCCCCTGGATAGGACTGTTAATGCTGGTAGCAATGACTGGCATGCAGCATAATTTTGAGATGAGAGATTGCAGTGGAGTGAAACACAATCCTATGGAAATGCTTCCCAAGATACCAGAGCAGCAATTAACAGTCCTGTCTCTCCCCACAGGGAGATGACTAACATTTAGGTTATTGCCGAACTGTTAATACAAAATAAAAAACAAACCCAATCCAAGTGTTCCATAGTAGTTTCAGATTTGCATTCTTGTTAAACTAAGCTTGTTATTTTTTTATTTGTTTAATGTAGAAAGCAGTTTTAATTATTTCTGTACTAGGAGTCATAGGCAGTGCCATGAGGTTACCATCACATTTGGAGTGGGGATGCAGTCAGCATTTCTGGCATCCTGTCTAACTGGCGTGTGGTTGGCATCAAGGCTGTGCTGCAAGAGAGCTGCCTGAGTAGGTGGGTTAAGGAGTCATTACAAACTAACCTGATTCTCTGTCATTTTGTCAATAGAGGCGTTGCAAAAATCAGTACTTAGCTATTTTGGGAATTGGGGCTTTGCCAGCCTGAAGAGAATTAGCAGCTTCTTAAATATCATCAGCAGAAATTGGGTCATGTGGGGAGTCAGCCATGTGCTCAAAAGTAGTGGGGAGCTGTAGTTTATTTAATAAGACGGTTTAAAAGAGTTGTAGGCAAATGGAAGTGAGGAGGACTCTTGGAACAAGCATAGCTTGTTGCAGATACAGAAAAAGAAGTGATGTACATCCTTGGGAAACAATTGGTGTGCCTGTTTAGTGTTAATTAAACATGAGAGCAGTCTCTGCTACTTGAATCATTCTCCTATTTAACTTTCTTCTTTTATGCAATATGTTTGTTAGAAAAGTTATCTCCTGCTTCAGATTAGCAGCATCTGAAGTGCCCACTGATTTGCTCAGATTTTGAAGGAGTATTTGGTTTTGGCTGACAGAAGTTGCATCTGGTTTATAAAGACAACGAAATTAAGTTCCAAATTATAGTGAAACTTCGTAGCTTGTTTCATGAAATTAAATGGGAAAGTAATTGATTGCTCCCTGGAGGCTCACCTCTTGAGAACAATCTGAAAGGAGAAGAAATAGTTTCTCCAAAGTCCTAAAAGAACGAAATGATAAGCTGTATGAGTTATGTTCAAAAATTCTGTTGTTTTTTAGTGCAATTGTAGATTTTATGTTTATGTATGTCCTTTTAGACAATCTGTGCTCCCCTTTTTGATTAGTTTGAATAGATAACTCTGTAATTCTTGTAGCAAGGTGTCACAAGAGTTAGTATGAGCTAGTGAAATGTTCATGGCCTGTAATCATAAGTGATGAGAAGCAGTCTTTCCTCATAAATTCATAGGCACGTATTCATTCATTCATAGGCACCAGATATCCCTTCTTTTGGAAGTGAGCATGAACTTTTCATAGCTTCCCTGTGTTTCTCTCTTTCAAGAATTTATTTGTCTGTGCTTTAAAAGAACTCGAATCCTGTTTGGTTGGACTTGCAAAAGTGTTTAGCATGTAGCAGCCTCTGTTACTCCTACTTACGCACCCCAATGGAGATGAGCTTTCCCGACAGTGTGGCCCGTTATTTGACAGGTTGGTTGTGACTAAGACGCCAAGTGTCCTGAGATCACTCTGTGAAAATCCTCGCCTAGCAGAGTGTGGGGTGCCATTTACGAATCATATTACTGGGCCGATATAAGGGTAATTCTGAAAATGTGCAACTGCATCTTGTAAATAAACGTTTAGCAGGTGAATTGCTGGTTGTTGTTCAGAGAGCTCAATTGAAAATGAGGTGAAATTCAGGCAGTTGCAGCTACAGGAAAGAAAATACTGAGAGTTCCCAGAACAGTAACCACTGAGGTTTGCAGAATTGTCAGTCTGTGTTATGTAAGCAGGGTGTATAAATGTAAAGAATATCCTTTAGGAGCAGTGCACAGTTGTACAACATATATCTGAGACATTTGTCCATCTGTTCTTCTGGCATCTTGAGAAGAAAATAATGTAAAGAAGCAGACTTCCATGGAATTCAGTAACTGAAGACTCTTAAATCTGGAATAGGACTCTCTAGGGTAAACAAAGTTTTGGAGGACTGACCACTGAGTTCCATATACCATTATGGCTGTTGGTCTTTCTGATCTTAAATTCTCTTTTTGTAAATCTTGACTAATCATTTATCCCTGTTGCCTTGAGTTGCATCTGCCTGAAGAACCAAATGAATATCCTTTGATTCTCAGTTTATGTTCAAACTAGGTATTTCCCAGTTGCCTCGGCATGCACAGAAAGCCCAGAGAGGAGCGTTTCTGGACTGGGCTGCTCCTGAAACCCTTGCCTGCTGATCACAAAGCTACTGGTGGCACGTGGACACAGTGCTGCTTGGCACTGTTGACAAGAGCAGCAGTCTGAGTGAGGAGGAGAGGGGAGTGCGAGGCCACAGCTTCAGTCATGGGAACCGTTTGTGTTCCTTGTTACCTTAATGCTTGCCCTCTGATTCTTAGCACAATATTTTAGGTTTCAAAGTGAAAAGAGGGCTAGCTTTTTAAAAGCACAGTATTGCCTTAGCAGCCTCGGCAACCTGCTGCTCTGTGTTTTGATTCTAAAAGATGTTGAAAAAATATTTTAGCCAAGAAAATGTAAAATGATGGTAATAATATCTTTATATCTATCACAACTGTAAACAAAAGTGTCAGATATGTGTTGCTGACAGTGAACTTCTTATTTTTCTCTTTAGCACCAAGGAGATTAAGTGGTTGTTCAGACAAGGTGCTTGGAGATAGGAAAGAACATCTAGTCCCGTTGGTTGGAAGCGTCCACTTCATATCTTCTTTCACCTCTCTTGCTTAGGGCTAAGCAATTTTGAGATGGATTGTTAACCTACTTCTGTAAAATCTCTCCTGACTGAGTCCAGCTGTCCAACTGAGTCCTGTTCTCTTTCCTTTCCACCCATCTTTATATTGTTACTGAGCACAACTGCATTGAATGTACTGGGACCTTAACTTTAGGAAAGGGAACTCATTAGTCCTTAACTTGGAGCAAGGTTGCTAAGAAGGTCAGCTATAAGAGCAGATCAGTATTTTGCAGATGAAAACTGTGAGCTGCAGACTTCATTTTCCACTGCTAACCATTGCATGGGGTTGGAGAATCTATGGAGAAGATGCAGAAATGTGCTGAATCTTCTGGTAGGCCCAATAAGGTGTTGGTTGAATGATGATGTGGGGGAGGAACTGTGAAGTACTTTCTCCTTATACTGATCTGTAAAATTGGAGTTTGGTGCTTATATAACCTTTTTGCTTATAAAAGTCCTGTGTTCTGAAAAATTTATTTTTGTAGGAGTGTACATTCACCCTGCTTTAGCATTTAGCATTATGTACTACTGAGATTAAGTGGGTATTAAAAAAAGAAAAAAAAAAAAAGATATTCGAGCTCTTCGCAAATAGCCATGCATGTTTATGATGTGTCTGTTTTATTGTATACGAACACAGAGCAGATAAAAGTGATTATATTTGCATCAGCATCCGGATTGCGCTCGGTGAAAATGCAGGACTTTCCAGTCGAGAGTTGGCTTGGTTGAGTCTGCGCAGGGTGGCACAGGGCAGCGCTGAGTCTGTGGCAGAGACTGAATTTGGCTGTCTCCGGTTTCACGCCAGTGTCTGAAGTTGTGTCATTTCTTCATTTATTATTTCCTTAGCTCCTTTGTGACCTGTGATAATAACCAGGAGATTCAGTAATGATCAGAGTTCACCTGGTTAGGACTTCCGCAGGCTCCTCAGTGTTACCCATTACCCTTTGCCCATCTGGAGAAAGGCTCCTGTTGTCCTCTATTTTGCGAGAAGTGGGTCAGTCCTTGCTGAGAGACGGCGTTTGCTCGGAGAGGCAGCATTTGGGGACAGGCAAGAGAGTACCGATGGAAACGGTGCTGTTCTGCTCAAGCAGGGAGTCAGTGAGGTGCGTGAACGTGTGCGCTGTGAGGGGCTGTTGTCTCTCTTCAGGGGGTATAGGAAGTGATGGTGCTACTGAAATACCAACATTCATATGACATGTGTTGTCTTTTTTTGTTTCAGTATGCTAGGCTTGATGTTTTATCTTTCAGAGCAGCATTGCTCCTCAAGGTATGTATTTTTAGATCATTATAAAGCTGCCTGGTGAGATAACGTTGGAGAGGGAGAAATCCATGCATGCAAGGTAGCTGTGTAACAGTTGGAGCATTTATGGCAAGACTGTATTCCTTTCTTCCAGGCTACTCATCTGCTGCGAGCATCATATCATACTTAGAATTTAATATATGGCTTTAAGGTCACTCCTGGTCACTATTTGATAGCTAATGCCTGAGGAAACTCAACATTATTGCTATTATGAATTGTTTTTGGACTGTTTTCAGTTTCCCATGTTATTGGATAGCTGCTGACACCCTCATAGTCTTTTAGAGCTAGATTAGGGTGGTTGACACAGAGGACAATTTTATAGCTTTGTTGTATATGTATGTCTTGTAGAAGAATAGCCTGCAGTATTTATTAATATGCTGCTAAAGAGTTCAAGCATAATAGGAAATCTTGCATTATGTAATACATCTTTTACAACAGATACATTTTTGGGGGGAAGTATCTTAAAATAAGAAAGGGATAAAATCACTTAAGCTAACAATTTTGTATTATTTTTAACAATCATATATGATTGTTATATTTGTAAGAAATATGTTAATGCTATCAAAAGGTGTAAATAAAAATGAAAAATACAAAAAAGAAACCAGTTTTGAAAAGCTTTATTAAGTAATTTGGTTTTAGTTTAACACATTTAAAGATGTTTCTGGAAGTTATTCATCATTGTTCATTAAAGATACAAGCAGTATCATATACTAAAATTTCTGTTTTTATTATACTTTATTTTTATGGCAATGTGAAAGAAATTTCTCAAAATAATGAAAATAAGTAGAAGAAAAAAAAGAAAAATGGTAGAATATAATGATTTGCTTCTAAATATGAATTCTTTTCCCCCTGAAGTTGTAGACATAAAATGACAGATACTCAACTGAATGGAGGATAAAAAGGTCTTAATGTTAAAACAAAACATGACAGGAAATATACCCTAGAAGCTTGGCATCTTGGGTACTCATTCTCAGTTTCATTTGCCACCCTGAATTAATCTTTTAACTTTTAAAAATCTGAAAGTGAGTTGTGTAGTGATTTCATTTGTCTTCATGTACTGCAGTACTGCTATATGGAAAGCTATATTAACATTTATAACATGCAATTTTGTCAAGAACTACAAAATAATATAAATCTACATTAAGCATTACGCTTGTCAAAAGTATAACAATAAAACACCATAAATCTGGGTCTATTTGTGTATATATCTCTTAGACAGCAGGTAACTGTGGTCAGCTTGCTGGGGTGTTGCTGGGGGGAATAAACAAAAAGGAAAGTCCAAACACACATTCAGCATTACTGCTAAGCAAAGGACAATGAGAAATGTAGAGGGACTGCAGTAAATGAAAGGCTTTGCTCCCACTACAAAAGAACAACAAATTCACGATGTTTATCAGTGTGGTCCAGCTACTGCATAATACCACAGCCTAGTACACATAATTATGATATATCTCTAATAATCTGTATTATCATCATACATTTTTTTTCTTCCATAAGAGAAATCAGATATGTGGCTCCATGGCTTACAATTTTGCCATCTTAAAGAGATGCAGAGCGTTTGAGTGATGTCTGAATTACCTATTTTATACTTAAGTACATAATCCCAAAAAGGTTTAAATCAGTGTGTTAATTGGTAAGTGATACTGTAATTATATGTATAATCATGGAAATTTTGAATCCAGATTATTTACTTGCTCTCAGGAAATTAATCTACAGAGGTCATATATTAGATTGCTTGTTTATTAAGTGGAACCCCTGTAGTTACACGGTACTGATTGGCTATAAGCTGAATGAAGCGTTCTTATAACTGTATCCAGCAGGTGTCAACAGTTCAAATCCTAGAGTGTGTATTGATCCAGATTCAACAGTTCATTAATCTAAGCACACATTATATAGATTTTTCAATGCAATTTTGAAAGGGTTGAAAAATTGTATTGAATGATGAGAGATGATACTCAAATTAATGTTTTTTATGGCATATCTCCCATGGACATGTGACATTCAGATGGGCTTGGGTGCTGAAACCAACACTGTGTCTTGATTTTTATTTTCATATGTACTTTCTGATTTGAGAGTAGTTTCAATAGATGAAGTACTCTTTAGTTTACTGGCGATCCAAACCATCTGCTTTTGTAGCATCATCTTTGTCACACTTCAACTCCTGTTTCTTTTTCATTTGTTTGTGTGAAAATAGACTTGGTACCACTTAAGGATCCCTGAGACATCCAGATAGGCTTTATTTATTTTTTTTTCTTGCCATCGGTCTTCATCTTGAAATTCCCTGGACTCCTCTGGCAAGACACTTCAGCACAGCCTTACATAGGCTCTTTCGAAGGAAATCGTCAGAACAGTATGAACATTTAAAATTAAGCATGTCCTTAGGTGCTTTGCCTCGTGAGGACAAGTGTGTGGACAGGCTGTTAGGAGAAGCAATCATCTGAGGTATTTGGCTGGCTTTTCCCTTCATTTTCTGTGGTGTATCTGAAAACAGAAATCAGCCAGTGTTTTGGATAGCTTGTCGAATATTTTATTCTCACATAGGAGTTTAGTAAGAGAAAGACTGTTTCTTCTGTGATGAATTCTGACAGTTTGCGCATCTATAGGCTTTTAGTTCTCCAAGACTTTACTCCCTTTCTCTTCTCTATTAATTGCTAGTATTTTTGTTGAAGTGAAGAACAATGGAAAGAAAGGAAAAGGAGAGAGCTGTGTCTGCTATTAGTAGTGAGACAAAAAAGAGGGGAAGATTGTTCAATTTTAAGGAAAAAAATCCAATATACAGAAACAGGTTGACATTTTGGGAAGTTATTACATTTTTCCCTTACTGTAATGATCAAGCTAAAGATATTCTTCAGTCCTGCTGACCGGTTTTGATTAGACTGCTGCAATGCCTTGTACCATATATTAGGATAGCAGGAGTGCTTACTCAGTCATTCACAAATGATAAGGGCTTTTTATTCTTTTCTTTTTCTGACCCCCTGCAGTTTGCAGAAATTTGTGCAATATTATTAAAGTTGTGATACTTGCCTGAGACGTTTGCTAAAATATAATACAAATCACAAAGCTGTAAAGATAGCAATTGTGCAATAGATCATTGTAGGTCTAACTCAATAAAGATACTGTAAAAAATGTGACCCAAATATCTTATTACTTTTGCCTCCTTTATCCTGACAATGCTAATGTTATTTCCTAGTCGTACTAACTAACTTTACATTTTTTTCAGTTCTGTGTTTAATGTGATGCTTATATATTTAATAAAGAAATTAAATGCAAAATTGCAATAAAGCTTTTAAGATAGCAGGTAGGAATTGTTAGGAATAGCTGACATGTCTGTCAAGATAATGCTGATAGAATTTCATACATCTGCAGTAGGACACAAAATTAATTACCAAAGAACCTGTCATTGTTAGTCCTTTTTATTCAGTGATAGCTTCAGTGCTCTGGAAAAAAATAATCAAAGTAGAATATAAAACTGTTTCCAGAATGGCAGGTTTTTATCTAAAAATGTTAATGTATGTTAAACTTCAATTAAAAAGAATGCATATCACAACTTAATTTTTTGGGGGGATGGGGGGAGGAAATAGAGCCATTATCTATGGTACAGATTCTATTCAAAGGTATTTTATTTAACAAAAAAATTCTGTTTAAAATGTAAAGGAACTGTGTTTTTTGTTGAATTACTGTGTTCTGTGTGGTATTTTGGAGAGTCAGGTGTACACACCATGGTAC
Source organism: Crypturellus tataupa (assembly GCA_034781795.1). Classification (NCBI taxonomy): domain Eukaryota; kingdom Metazoa; phylum Chordata; class Aves; order Tinamiformes; family Tinamidae; genus Crypturellus; species Crypturellus tataupa. The sequence goes on along the minus strand of JAWLRI010000923.1, from coordinate 3,732,498 downwards.
AACCTGCAGTCTTCCGTGAAGTCCAAGGGTGAAATTCAGTCACATAGGTTGGTGACATTTCCAACATGAAGTATAGATTGAGTACTTCATACAAATATAAAATGCCAAGATCTTTGCAACCTTTCTGTTCTTACGGGTATTTTATTTGGGCTGTCACTGTTTTTTGGACTCTGTGTGTGTGAGCTCTGACAAATGCAAATTCTGGTTTTTGTAGGCAAGCTGTCTCCACTTCCCCACTCGTGGTTTTTGCAGCTGCTTGTATGACCATAACATCTCATTTCCTTTCAAGAAGTGAGCCACGCAGGATGTCACGGACCAAGTTCCCAAGAGTGATGTGATGTGTAGGAGGACAGACGTTTGATGCCCAAATGTGTTCTAGCTGCCTGTGTCACGCCGGCGCACAGAGCGTCCTAAGGCGGCCATGGGCCCGCTAGATGTCACTGTGTCCCTGCACCCAGGTGAACGTGTGAGCAGGTTTTGGGCTGTGATGGTGACGTGGCTGGAGGTGGCAAAGGTAACCTGAAGAAAGATAACCTCAGGGTGCACGTGCAGTTGTGTATTCTGAGGCTAGCAGCAGCTAAGCGTCTTCGAATGTATAGTAGGCATCTGGCACGCTGTTGAGAGTGGCACCTCGGCCAGCCGTTGGTGGGGGCCAACTGTGGCTGCTGTTCTTGAGGCACTGAAACCTTGATGCCCAGGAAAATTAAACACATTCCTAATCTCTGTTTAATCACTGAAGAGATACTTTTATTTCATAGTCATTGACTGGACTAACTGGATCAATACATTACTAAAACTTCAAAGACTGTAAGGTTGCTGAGGTAGCACATGCCATAATTTTTTCTCTTCCGTCACTCTCTAAAGGCCTCACATTTTTAAAGAACTATTTAAAAAAAATAGGCTTGGCTGTTTTATAACCTTAAACTAAAATCCAAAGGAAAGAAAAGAAGAAGAGTAACACTTAGGACCAACACTGGAGATAACATTTTTATGCTGTATAACTATATTTGTATATAATAAAATTATGATCCTTATACAATAGACCTCTTGTCTGAGAAAAAGTACCAGTAACAAAACTGAATATGGAAGTCATCCATTGATGCTGCACATGTTTAATGAAAAGCTTAGGAGTAGCCTCAAGAACTTACATAATCTGTCTTGGGGTGAAAGACTGAAGACTCCTGTATTTTAAAAGGTACTTTATTGAAGTCTGTAATTTCCTACATTAGGAGAGAATTTCTACCAGCAGGTTCCTTCAGTCTAGGCAATAAAAATGTAGTTCGTGAGATCCAATGGATCCTAGCTGAAATTTGAAAACTGTAAATGTTCATACCTTATTTTAAAGTATCAGTTTAATAGTATTTTTAACTACTATTTCACATAGCGACTCCCATGTCATCAGATATCTCAAATCAAGACAAAATGTTTTTTTATTTTTAAGTGTTGCATCCTGTGCAGCACTAAGTAGATGAAGTTTTTTTGACTAACACATGAGACTTAAGGCTTTGAATGGGTCCTGTGACTCTACTGCCAGATCATCTTAGACAGATTTTCCAGTTTGTTACCTCTGTACTTTTCCTGTACTACTAAGTAGAAGATCCCAGACTGTGCCCTGACTGGAAGAAGACTGAAAACCACTGATATAATATTGCTAAAATTTCAACACATTTTTATGGATTATTTGTCCTCAGAAAAGTAATAATCTGTAAAATCTGTTTTCTTACTAGTTGTCCTAGTGATTTGCATATAATACCTACTTAGGTTACAAGGATATTTTCTTAATGTTGAACCTGGCAAGTTAGTCTTGAGCTTGATCTCTTTAATGTTTCATCCCTTTCAGTAAAGTCATTAAGCAGACAGATCTATACAACCTCATTGTGAGCTTGTATAGAGGTAACTGATTTTAACTTAGTAAGCAGTTCTGTTGATGACCTAAAAGTTGAAGTGAATTGAATTCACTCAGCTAGGTAAGCTTTTCAGGGCTCAGAGGAGCAAGAGGCAAGTAAAACATTTTATCATTAGCATCACAGATAGAACGGAATAGTCACAGGATGTATATAATTGTGCTAAAGAATGTTATTCATGTGTGGTAGAAGTGCATCTTAAAGCAATAAGGATGAAGGTGGCAAAACTTGGTTAATTAAAAGTACGGATTATGCAGCTCTGCAAGTCTCCATTTGACAGTTAATGGATTGCTACAGGGATCCTGTTACAAACTAGAAGGGGACTGTGTACTCTGTAGACATTTTTAGAATTAAAAGTGCTATGTTGTATCCAATTAAATCAGGCCGATTGACTTTTAAGTTTAGCATTTGTATCTGCAGTCTTGTTATGACACAAACTGTATTCACAGAGATTATTTATTGACCACTGAATTTGGGCCCAGTGGGGGAGGGAGCTGCAACCCAAGCCAGTAACACTGTTTTAGAGCAGGAACGGACTGCAAGTTGCTCCAATGACCAAAGCTGGAAATTGACCAGAGCTTGAGGGGCTAGCTGCTTGCGAAAGCGTGGAAAGACTTCTCCTGTCACATGCGTGGTTGTGGTGTGACATTTTTGGGAGGGAGTTTCTCTTGGGTGATATGGTCATATGGCTGAGATCCATCATGTGCCTACCACTGGAAACAGAAACACTGGCCCCTTCCAGCTTCATTTCTTCCCACAGCGCACAGCAGGGCTCAGCAGCCCTTGTAGCAGCGCATAGCTCTGTACAGGGGCTGTGGGTAGGATGTCTATGGGGCAACCTTAAGTCCCATAGCTGTTCAGCTGTTAGCATTTCACAGCTGTGTTCTTATCTGCAAATGGCCTCATCCGTATTCTTTTGCAGGTGGTTGCAGTCTAATGTCTGATTCGCTTTCTTCCCTCAGGAGGGAACTAGGTTTAGGGCTAATGTTAGAAGCAAAAAAAAGAGATATATAGGAGTATGTATTTGATCTCTATTTTCTGCCCCAGAAAGAAGAACATACTTCAACTTAGAGTCAAAAGTATTAAAATTTTCTATCCTGTTTCTGTACATAGATAAGTTTTGGTGGGATAACTTAACTGATGTAAGACAGAGTAGGATTGTCAAAAGAAATCAATCTTTGAACCTTTGAACCTTTTCATTTGGAAGCTGGATCCTCAGGGGGGAAGGAAGGAAACACCCTTCAATGGATCTTCTGGAATCAGCAGATTCTAGGTTCAGAATTCCTGGTTTCTTCCATGCAGGCAAGCATAGTTGTCTGTGAAGCCAGGGGAGCAGGCACATGGTGTTTGTTCCCCTGCACAGGTATTTTTCCCTTTCAGGGACCTGAAAGTCAGAAGGAAAGGAAAATGCCTGTTCCAAGCACAGTGAAGAAAATACTGTTGCTATTTACATGTTGTAAACATGGCTGGGAACCACCAAGCTGCAAGGTGACAATGCAGGGACCAACTTTGCGCTAACATTCACATTTTATTTAAAGTTTGTTTAAATAGGAAACTCTTTGATTGTTATACTAGCATTAAAGCAGGCTGGAAACTGGTTTACAGTCTCTGGAAAGCAACCACATCATCAGTGCCATAAATTATGTCCTTTTTTTACCAAGATATTGGCTTCCAGCTGAAAGGTTAGAAGTAACTTACTTTATTTTCAAATGCAATTTGTAGTTTATCCACAGAGGGAAATGAGCAAAATAGGTGAAACTGTCTCTTAAATTAACCCCACAGACTCATCAGACTTGAAGTTCCCAGAGAAATGAAAATGCATTTGGAATTACGTTCACAAATCAGGAAATCCCAGCTCTTCATGGCACCCGAGACATAGCAGTGAAAGTGTGTGTACCCTCATAATGGCAAATCCCCAAGACAGCAAGGGCCTAACTGCTTGGGAAACGCAGAGCCGTTTGTGGATGAGAGGCTACTCTTCTAGGAAGAAGGGACTTCTTTATTTTCAAATCCTTTTCTAGTGCTGATGAGCAATAGCAAATGTTAATCTTCCCTCTCTAAGGTGTGCTGTCTTACTTCAGTCACTGGTGAAATTCTACCCTTTAAGTGACATGTGCGTTCTGTTTTTTCAACTGTTGTGCCTCATGCAAGTGCCAAAGATGTGACTCTTTGAAGAACTCCAGTGAAGAGGAGAGTCTAAGACATTTTTTCAATTTATTTGATATTTAATTTTTTTTCAGTGCAGTTTTTACATTTCTGCAAGTCAGTTTGTCAGGACAAACTGTAATGTAGAAGAGTCCATTTTGAATTAATAGATCCAGTGGGTTAGTATTCATGTCAGACTACCTCAAGTTATTTTAAAATGATATATAAAATGATTTTTAAAAACAGTGAGCCCCCTAGGTTGTTTAATTTTCAAATCCATCATTCAAGCAGAGATGGTTTACAGTGCATGTGACATAGCAGAAGAAGGATTACTGTACGTGTGAAGCATGAGGGCAGTGATTACTGAGGAAATACCAGAGTCAAATGTACTAGGGAATCATCATTTTGTGTATAGGAGGTATTATTTATTTACAGTATAGCTCCCTTTGATATGGCAGTGAGACTGGGTTTTACACTGAGCAGGCAAGTTAAATCTGCTATGAAATCTGTGTGGGTTTTTTTTTTTTTTTTTTGGTGGGGGGGCACACAGCTGCATCATTAGAAACCCAGTGACATTTTATGTGTAGAACTGCAGTGGTTGCTTGCTGCTTAAAATACTTTTTCCATAGCACATGCTTTTTTAATGTACAAAGCTCATACAATATTTCCCATCTCTGTATCTTGTGACCTGGGGACAGAGTTTATTGTATAAAAACAGCAAGCAAAAATGGTGGAAACTTCAGTGAGAATACACAGTTCATTTAAAGTCTAGATGCATTAAATCATTTTCAACTTTTTTTTTTCCAAAGGTCATTGATTACCGAAGAATTTTAAAGGGAAATACAACATCACGGCAGTCATCCCTGAAACATTTTTTTCTGCCTGTTAATAGTATATTCCTTGTGTTCAGGAAATCAATGTCAGTGATGTAATGGGAGTTTCTACATCATACTTGTATGTCATTCACATGAAGAGAGCATCGTGGTAGCTGGGTGAGATTGATGTCTTCTCTAAGAATAGCACTGATTATAGAACAGATTTTCCCATATACAGAGCCATTTTTAATTCACTGCCTATTGCAGCTGCCAGCCTGCGGAGATAATTCCTTCTAGCAGAATAGCTGTAGATTATTATAGGGAAATCAAATTTGCATAAAAGCATTTTATCTCCCCCCCCCCCCCTTTTTTTCCCATGTCAAAGTTACCAAACATTCATTGTCAGTTACTTTTTTATAGGAAGAACTTTGTTATATTGTTAGAACTCCATGCCTAGTTTTTTTTTTTTTTTTTTTTTTTTTTTTTTTTAAGATAAATCAAAATATTTTTTTGTTTTATATATGGTAATGAAGGCAAAAAAATTAAAAGTAATTATTGTCAGGAAACATTCTTTAAAGGAAAAAAAGAACTATGTACTGTTTCAGAGCTTGATGATCATAGTGGCTTCATTCACGTGTACGTGTTCCTGGTCCCTGGGACCTGGATGGAACTTGGAGGATGGGTCTTCGTTGTTCAGAAATGTGGCATAGCTGCCTGCTGATCACAGTGCTGTGCATCTCTGCTTGGCATCCTCGCTCGGGGTGAGGAAACGGAGGCGCTGGCAAAGCAAGGGACCTGCTTACGATTGCAGGCAAATAGCAGAATAGACTTGTAGGGTCCCAAACTCTGGATATTTGCTTGCATGGTCAGATCGCCCCATCTTGATGCACTATAGCAAACACTTAAGGTTCGAGAGCAAGAATAAAAAAAAAATTGATTTTTTTCAATGTTATTTTTATTACAATTACCTCAAGTAAATGCAGCACTGCATATGAACTGCTTTTTCAGAGGTCAGTGTATGTACTGACCTACAAACACCTGTAGAGAGGTGTTTGTAGAAGCGGAAGAAGAAACTTTCCTCCTCCTGTTTTGAAATCTGAGTAAGACCTTTGTTTTAATTTCTGTTCCCCTCTGCCCTGTTACTAGATCGATGGAGAACCATTTGAAAGTATGTGTGGAATTCATGTCCTCCTATGTGAAGATCTCTGAGTCTGAAACTGGTTTGCAGGAGCTAAATTCTTAAAGAAAAAAACAGGGCTAAGTCTTTAAAAAATTTAAAAGTTCGAAAACAAGCATAATGGCAAGAGCATTGCCTAACATACTGACCATCAAGGCAGTGGGAGCTCCTCTCTGCGTGAAAGCGGCCAGAAGGCCTTCAGTCCTTGAGGCGACATTCGGAGTCAGGTTTTGCTGCCTCAGTCCTCTGAAAGCTCTCGGGAATGAGGACATTGTAGCAGGTATAACGCTGGCTACGCAGGGGGTTGCTTGGTGTGTGGCGAGGAGAGGCTCTGAGGGACATCATTCCTATGCTCTGCCTTGGCTGCCTCCAGGGCTCCATGGGCTGGAGGCCTCTGGATCTCAAACTTAAATGGCAAAGGCCCAGTGGGGCCTTGTCCCGATTAGAAGCAGCTGAAGTGCTGTGTGGCCCAGGAGGATCTTCATTGCTCCCTGGCACATGCTCTGGTTTGGGTTGGCATCGGATGCACTGAATATTTATGTTGGTAGTTGGGAGATCATAAACCTCTTTACAAAACATGTAGCGATCTCCCTGTGCCTTCGGGCTTCAGTGATTTCCGTAGATGTGACTTCCAAGGGTCTCGACCACTCCGTGCTATCAGCAGTAGAGATTATGGTTTCCCTGAACAGTGTACAGTTTTATTTTTCCCAGGAAGTATGATAGCTGCTTAAGTACTGTGCTCCCTCTGCTATCAGTGGCTAACGCGGAGTTTATGGTTGTAACAGGCAAAATGACTTTGGAGGATTGTGCTGTAACCTGATAGTTTTTCCCCTACGCCCAGCATTATAACATGATTTGGTCTTGCCTGTGGATGGAAGTAAATCATATTTTACCCTCACTGCTAAATTGTATTATGGCCCTGACCTTTATAGGTGAGACAAAACTGCATTATAATGTGGTTATAGGACTGCTGTGTTATACAGGAAAAAAATGGTTATCTGCCAGTCTCATGGGAATATCCTAAACCAGAGGATAATTGGGAGTTTGGATAACCAGGAATTTCAGCCCAGAAGCTAAATCAAAGCCTCCGTACTGAAGCTGGAGGATATACCCAAGTGCGGTCAGGAGGCAATCACGTGTAACACTATATATATGTGGTGGCGAGGAGCAGCGCTGGACCTCGTCTGCTGTGGCTTGTCGCCACCCTGAAGCAAGCCTGTGACTAGGGACCCCCTCGGAGGGCTTCCTCCCTTCCAGAGCAGCCCTTCAGTGTGCGCGAGGCGGTGTGTGCGCGTTTATTGTGAGTCCATCTAAAAATTACAGATGTCGTCCAACAGGCAGAGAAGTTGAGGTGAAAGATCCTGCTGACAACCCTGTCTGGCAGCGGGTTACATTGCGCTGGCTGAAATGCTGTTTCACCTGCCATGGTTTCAACCAGTGCAACAGTAACCCTGGGTTAAGAAAAACGTCCAAGTAAACAGAAATGCCACTGCAAAGAGAGAGTTAAAAGACTATCACCACTTTCTCCTGAAGGTCAGAATAGCTCTGGTTCCTGTCTGGAAGGGACTGGTGACTGCAGCAAGGAGCAGTGGGAGCGCGGCAGGAAGGAGCCGCTTCCCTCAGGCGCAGGGCAGCGGCAATGCCTGGGCCGGGAGGAGCGGCTGCAGTCCGGGAGAGGTGCGAGGGGCTGCAGCGAGGGCACGGCCTGCCGCCTCCAGCATCCTGCTCCTGTCTCGCTCTCGCCTCCAGCCTGCGGGGAGTCTCCGAATGCTGCTGCTCGCATGCACACCCGGAGAATTCAGAGCTGATGCTGAGCGCTGCTTGGAGCTCGAAGCTGAGTGCGAGACCTTTCTGCAGTGTGAGGAAGTGAGCAGCACGTTGCAGGATGCTGCGGTGATTGCTTCCCTAATGTTTTCAAGTTACTAAATGAAGTCTAAAATTAATTGGAAGGCTCACAGCCCCTTCAGGGTTTAATAGTCTGCAGACCTTGAACTGTTTGCACAGTTGTGCCTTACAGAAAGGATGTGTAATGTTAGCAAACTTCTTTCCATTCCTTTTAGCAGACAGCTTCTGGCAACGTGCAGTATCAACCTGACGCTGGGAACTGCCATCTTGTGTCGTGTACATACTGTACTTTCTTACATAGGAGTATACTGGGTGTATATACATGTGCGTGTGCTTGTGTTTGAAAGTGAGTATGTGAGATACACTATGAGAGAGAACTTGTGTGTATGTATACATATACTACTATACAAATGGGAAACAGTTGCCTTTCAGGTTTACTAAAAAGGGGATTTTTGCTAAAGACATCTCTTGCTCAGTCCTTGCTGCTGGGGCCCTTCCTGTTCTGATGCCGTTCCCGCTCATAGGAGCTGACTGTGCAGGTGGGTAAGAGGGTAGCTGCAGAGGCCCATCCAAAAAGCTTATTTTGCTTTCAGGGTGCCTTAACAAATGGGCACTGGTTCCAGCCCTTTCTGTCATAGGAAGGAGAAGGCAAGGTATTTTGCTAACCGTAAAGTTTAGTTTCTGGGGAACCTTGGTCATACAGAGAGATTCAAGCATCAGATTCTTTTGCAGTTTATATTGTTCATGTGAATGAAACTGCCCTGGGTTACAGAGGCTCTATCTATAAATCCATCAAATTTATGATTTGCTGCATCAAATGATTTTTGTTGCTTCAACCCGTAAGTCATAAGAAATGCTACTATGATATATATAATTTTTGTTCTAACATTCAAAGCCCCCAAATACAAATTCATCTGTCAGTTAGAAACTGTACCTGGTTGGCTGCCATGTGATTGAAATGTGAAATAATGTCATGTCATCAGAATAAATTTCTTGCTGACCAGTCAGACCCCTTCCACATCCTGCTGTCTCCCACAGTAAAGCCTACAGTTGTATGACTGCAATTTTGATATGATTCCAGCAGCCATCAAAATTTATTATGTCGAAGTCGTTAAAAAAATGCTGTAAGCAAGCATAATTACTTACTGCCTTTCTGCAGCCCGTATTAGCTTGCATATGATCATTAGCTCTAATTAAAAAATAGCTTTTGATGGATTCTTATAAAGAAAAGACTGAATTTCATTTGGGCTTTTACTATCTTGTGTACATGACGATCTTGACAAATGTGTTCCAATCGTTACATTCTTGTAACAATCAGATAAGAAAAGATTGATCAATTGAAGACATAATAAATTAAGGGTATAATAATGTTGCTTGTCAAAGTTTTGCTAACTAAATAAGACCTGGCTTGCAATTTATCTGGTCTATTTCTATTAAATTGGGAATTACACTTAGAGATTTGTATAATTGATTTGCTTTGCAGTTTTTTTAAATAACAAATTAACTTTTAAATTATGTGTTATTTGCTGTAAATAACAATGATTAGTTTGGTTCAGCCATAGGATGAGGGAACCAGCAGACTGGAACAAGAGACCCTTCTGATGCACAGCACCATCATCCTTTACAGTTTATGCTGACAGTTAAATTAATTTCCCCAATAGAAAATTCCTCTTCTCCAGGTTCTGAGCCGAGTTGGTGCATTTCTGGTGTCTTACATTTAAGCAGCCATTATCAGCAGTTTCCTGAAGCAGCTGTACAACACAGTGTTCTTCTGCGTAAACATTTTGCAGAGGAGGTGGCAGAGGCATCCAGAGTCACTCATGAGGAAGCTAACCCTAGGCTGAAGTAAGAGGAAGGACAGGAGTGCTGCTTTTTTACATTTATTTACTTGTTTATTTATTTGTTTATGATGCACTAACCCATTGGGTTTAGAATTGCCCTTCTGCTTGACTATGTTCTTTAAATAAAGTCTGAAGGACAAAGCTTCCTGACCAAACATAATGATAATCTAGCAGTGAGAGAGAGAGAAATAAAATACTTTCTTTTTTTTTTGTATACTTTAGCACTTCTGTTGCCCTCCTAGGAGTGGTAGATAAAGAGCTTTGCATGGTCTAGAGAGGCATCAGTACAGAGTACGGAATTGGAGCAGTGGATGTCTCCTTTTGGAGAGGAGTCAACTTCTGTTGCAGGTGTAAGTTCTGGAAAATATAAACAAGGGCAGACTCCGTGTAACTATACTATCAATTAAGTTGGTTTAATAGCATTTCAACTTGTTATTAATAAAGCAAACAGTTACTAATCTTATCTCTTGTAAGCAGGAAGGAAGTTAAAGCGCACAGTAATGCACACTGCTGTCAGGAAAAGTGGTTTATTGTATCATATGGTGTGATTTGCAATGAAGCAAAACAGCACATGGCTACGTGGGAGCACTCTTTATGCTCTTGATTTAACTTCTTCCCCTCCCTTCTGCCCTTGGTAGCTTTGTTGTTGTTGTGCATTCCCCTGGTTTTGTGCATCCTAAACATTTCCTGCTTGGATGCCTACTGCCTGGCTATGAAGAGATCCTGTTATTGGAGAACTGACTCACAAGGCAAGGGATAAATGGTGTGAAATCTCCTTCCCTCCGTTTTTTTTCCTTTGCCTTCTCCCAGGATTGGACTACTTGGAGGAGCAATCAGCGTGATAGTTTAACTCTACTCCAAGGAATACTCTGGTACCATCAGGGCTGACAAATGACAATCTGAGGAGTAAAAGCACTTACTGAAAGAAATCACTTACCTGCCATGTTTAAAAAGGTGAATATTACTGATTGAAACAAACATTTATTTTCTTGTCTTACACAACCAATATTCCTCCTTTGCCCTCTTATCTTCTGTTAACATTTTTAATACTGCTAACAGAAGCAAGGCTCTTGGCTTTTACATTAAGAGTAAATCTTGACCAAATCTAGATTCCTAAGACCTTGCTAAGATTCCTAAATAAGTGACCTTACCTAGAATAGTCCTGAGCAGCCCACATCTTGTGCTTGGGCCTCCTGGAGCTGTGACATGCTGAGCACTTTACAAGGCAGGATGCTGATATTTCAATACCTAACTTTGGGCTTCTGTTAAAAATAATAGCTGAGAGTGTGAAGGAGGCTTTGACAGAGTGGCGGAGTCATGACTGCTGCAGTGCCCCACTGCTGCTGGATTGAAGAGAATGAATTGCTGATTAATGCTGTAGTTTTGCATGCAATACTGCTTTCTGCAAACACTCCCCACCTCCTTTGTCTGGAAACGATCCTGTAGTCTGCTGACATTTGAAAGAATATACAGCTTATCTGTTGTGAAGTCCACTGAAAAATAATTTATAATTCACATGCTAAATATAGGGGCAGTTGGTCTTTCTATACTACTGCAATAATTCTGTGAGGAAAATTTCAATGATGAAAATGAAAAAAGTTAAAATAGTCGTAATTTACTGCTTTAGTCTGCAGGGCAGCTGTTTTCTGCCTCTATCTGTATTCTAATAAGTCTTTTAAATGAAGAGATTTATGAGATTATTTTAATTTTGATGTCTTTTTAATGCTTCATGCATTTTAAATACAACCTTTTAATAGTTTTTGAGATTGAAGAATTTAATTTTATTTTATACTGCAGAAATAAATGTATTCTCAGGAGACTGCACCATTATTATAGCTTTTCTTTAATTCACCATATTTGGCATATACAGCTATAGTACCAAGCAGCAACGCCACACTTAGCATCAAACGTGCAGCATTGTTAGAGGTTGAGAGACCGTCTGGCTACCAGGGATACTTAAAAAACCCCAACCCTCGGCATGCTGTGGGCAATAACCTGCTGTTGGTGGAACGTCACAGAAAGCCTGTGCTCTACAAGCAAAAGATGCATCCCCAGTGCAGCAAAGTAGGAGTGGAGCTGCTGTGCAAGGTACCTCTGTGTGACCCCGTGTCCCAAGTGTCCTGTGGAGCTGCCTGTGGGCTCCTTTACGTGTATGGCTGTGCAAAAGCCTCATTTTTATTTTTTAATAACTCTTGCGCACCTCCTTTCTGCAAACAAGTTCTTTCGCTTTTGTTGCAAGTTGTAAATAGCAGGCGTGTAGTTTTCATGTAAGAGCAAAATAAAATGGGCAGAAGCTTTAAATGAAATATAGTAGTACTTTCTCATTTAATGTTAGCTCTCTGACAGTTAGATGTTGAGCTATGCATAGGTCTCTCTGCAGAGGTTAGGGAATGTTTGAAGGGTGTGATGTGATGTACCTACAGAGGTGTCTGAGATTCTTCTGGATGCTGGATCAGTCCTGCTGAACTGGAGAGATCATCATTTGTATAAGAATTTATTAGAGTTAAGTGATTCTGCACATATGGCAGACACTGGGCAGCACGAAGCAATTAACACCAGGCAATCTACAGGTATAACAAAGCTAAAAGTGCCAAGATGTGCCAAAATCATCCAGGTTCTCCCTGGCAGTTGGCATCAGGGATGTCCCCACTGATGGGTGGGTTGTCAGGCCAGCTGACAGCGAGCCCAAGTCTGCACCGAGGATGTGGCTTACTTGCTGTCATCCTGCCTGGCCTTGCTTCATTATCCGATTGATCAGTGCCAGGCCACAGTTACACAACAGCACAGATGGCCTCAGCCGATAACAGCTTGGGTATCAACAGGATGCTCAACAGTAACAGGGTGCATATTCAACAGATAACTCGGTGCAAAATTCCACGGTACTGAGGTACTGAGGGTGGGAGCCTGCGGCGTTGCTTGCCTATTGCTGACCAGGTTGGCTTAGCACTCCTGGGGATGCTACAGTGTCTCTGGGGAGGTGCCTGGCTTGGTACCCCCAGGGCTCCTGAGCTCTCAGGGAACATCCCAGAGCAAGTCTTCCTTCACGGGCTGAGCCCCATACCTCAGATAGGCCGTGTTTCACACGTGCCTGGAAAATGCAGAGGGACAAAACCTGGTGCTAGGAACAGATGACTGGGCATGCAGTCTGGGCATGCAAATCGTGTGAATCTTAGAAGGATGCGGATGCTGCTGATTCAGTAGTCCTGTCTTTTCACTGTTAAAAGGGGTAGCAGGTGTGTCTGCCGGTAGTAAGAATCCCTTCTAGGAGCCCTGGCTACTGTAATTGCTGATATGCGTAATGTTGAATGTTACTTGCATGTTGACAAACAGCTTTGTGATGGTCTTTGGGGAGATCTGGCATGTGCTCTTCTCCAGGTTCAGGCCATGATACCCACCAGGGATAGTTGCTCAGCCCTACGCAGCTCCTGTGCTTTTCAATTTTCTCCTGCTCATTTCAGGCATCTGGTAAACATGTGCCTATGGCACCTGCAGGTACTGTTGGCACCATAGCTTTCATGGAAACCCTTAAGTCAGCTGTAAGCACTTTTCTGTTGTCCTCCTGAGATACGTCAGCTGAGATTTGTCAAGAGCCAAGCTGTTAGGCACCTGGATGATCTGGGATAACTCCTAAGGGTTTGGGAAAACGTCCTCCAAATGTTACTTATTGCCTTACCTTTCTGCAAAGCTTGAGCTGATGTCAAAGCAGTAATAGGGACTTTCCAAGCAGGGTGAGAATTTCACAAGTTCTTGAACGTGTTTTATTGTTCAGGCACTGCGTTTCAGTACATACACTGCCTTTTGGGGATTCTTAGTGTATTGCTAAGGTGGAAATTCTGACTAAGTCAGTAAAAGAAATGTGTGTGACTTTATGGCTCAGTTCAAAGTTTAGCCATGGAAGCGTTTGCTGTGTCTTTATTAAAGCAAAATAACAACAACAACAAAAATCAGATACACTAATGATTCTGTAATGGTCTATGTGGGAATTCCTAACAAATACAAATTTTCTTTGTGGAATTAGTATTCACATACCTTTCAATAGCATATTTCACAACTTGATGAAAAATTACTTACCCTATTAAGTTTCATGTATAGATAGATGAAAGACACATAAAAATTACAGTAAAGGGGCCATTAAGTATCTAAACAGATAGGAATCACCTTAAAAGAATAATATTTTTACAGATGTGCAGCTCTGTTCTAAAATAGGTGGAAAGAGGAACATTTAGCAAAGTGGCTTTTACCCTGGCTATGACTTGCTCAAGACAGGCATTTCAAAGGGAGATTTAAAGAGACTGTATTAACAGAATGAATTTTGCAGATGTTACATTCATGAAAATACTGGGGGGAGGAAACACAAGCAGTAGGTTTGGAATATAAAATTGAGAATGTAAAACACGACAGTGTATTCCTGCTTTGGCATCCGCTTCTGGTCACTGTTCCAAATAAGGTTAGACAGACAGCTGGCCTGCAGGAACGCACTGGTCTTATGTGTCCGCCTTATGAGTAGCCCTTGGGGCTGTTACTGAGTTAGGTCAATACTGTGCAAAATTATTAAAGCTCCATAATAGGAATCCATATTGGATGAGGAAAATCAGAGAAAAGTCTTTTTACTCATATTACAGACCTGGAAACTCTTCAGGACTAGGTGCCAAAGGGACCTGGGAGTCTGGCATAGCACACAGCTGCCCTGCGTGCCCAAGTACCTGTATGAAGTAGTGAAAACAACTGCACAAATACACATCACTTCTTCATTGTTGTGATAAAATAGAATTGCTAAGTCATTTGATGAACTAAATGTCCATGTTTTGGTGCTAATTCCTCAGTTAAAGTATTTAGGCTTCTGAGATTTCTGTAGTGTTAACATATAATGTGTAGGAAAAAATCTATTAGTTATCAGAGAATGACAAAGCAGGAAGTGAGTAAAAGACAGTAGCCAATATCTTTCTTTCCAGCTGCTTCTAATTATTTTGAGCATTTCTGCCTTGATCTGCCTCTTGTTAGTCAGGCTAAAGCAGCAGTATTTGCTGTGCATGCATGTGAGATTTCAGCTACCACACTTTAGGTTTGTAATTAAGAAATTAATTAAAATACTATACAGTTTACTGCACAGTCTATCAAGAGAAGGGTAGTTTACAAGATTTTTCACGTGTGTGCTATAAATTCTGTGGTACAGATGTACAGAATCATATTCACGCTGACATTAAAAGTTATCCTCCTGCTGCAGAGGAGTATCACTGAAAATTATTATGAAGGACTGGCTATAAAGTAATTGTCTAAGCAAAAAAATAACCAGTAAGAAGAGGAACTAACACTGAGAGACCAAAATGGAATCAAAAGTCTGAGTCTTCCTATGAAAGACTCAAGGAGAAAGAAAGAGATATTAAAAAAAGGGGAAAAAAAGTTCTGGATTTGTGCACAAGTTTTCAAGGTTACCGAAGAGCTTCTGCCAACCTCCTCCCGGTGCCCCTTTAGTTGGCAGCATTGCAGAATTCTCAAGTCCAAGTCTGAAAGTTTTTATCATTCAGTTCTCTACCATTATTACATTCAGAGCCTAAATTTCCATCCATGTGATTTTGCGCTACTTTGTAGCTCCAGCAATTTCACTGGCTACATGATGGATATCGGCGTAGCTGAAGGCAGCTAAAGCTGCTGACCAATAGACCTTTGGTTGGCTGTGAAGGTAGGAAGGGTCTCACTGATGAAGTGGTCTCTGCAGGAACCCATGGCTTTTGGGTTGTTTGCCTTCCTCAAGGCTCCTCCTAGCTCAGGTGGTTGCTCATCAAGCGACAAAAGAGATTGCTCCTCTTTTGACCTTGTTTCTCCTACCACGAATACAGTGTGAAGGCTCCCCTTCCTTTGGGTTGCAAAGGGGCTTTTGAAAGACTAGACTAGTTCAAATTGAATTCTGTCCTAAATGATGAAAAATAAATGAACACACTGAACACCAGAAACTTGATAGCTATTTGTGAAACAGTTGAGGAGTCTTTGTCAAGTGCTGTGCTCTCCACTACATTAAAAGAAGTATTTATTTCATGGGCATTTAATAATGCAGTGAAGATGATGCCTGGAACACTGAAGTACAATGAGGAATTACTAGCTTTTTGCAGGCAGGGTAAAGGTATCTGATTGCCTCAAAAGATGTGCAAGATACAGAAAATGAAATAAATAAAACGTGGCAGATGACTGGTTTCTGGATATTACTGGATGGATTTATTAATTGCCAATATAGCGCTGAGCCATGAATTACTCAGTCATTGCCATTGTTTCATTTTTATGACTTTCCTCTTAAATACAGATTCGTTAGGAAGGAATCAAATGTCACTGGGCAGTGAATTATACAGAAACAAATTTATGCTTGTGAATGCTGATTTCTCTTAATAAGTTATGACTTTAAAAGGACACCGTCAAGGTATTTTTCGTAGTTTCAGCATGACTTTTTCTTGCTATTGTCTATGATAACCCAATAAGCTCTGAATATGGAAAGCTGTCTTGTGCATTACTTCTCCTTTTCATTTTATCACGTGAAGAAAGTTTGGGTCATTGCAATCTTTCACATAATATATTTCTTATATTTAAACTTCTTAGATATTTAAAGTAGCAGTAAATATTTTTGCTTTAAAATGCATTTGTTAGAACATACATATGTTAAGATACACACGTTAGAACTAGCTGTAGCCTGGCGCTGGCTACGTTGTGTCTGGCCTGCCAGGGGAGTTTTGCAGTCTGCAGTTCATAGAATCATAGACTACCTAAGGTTGGAAGGGACCTCCAGAGATCATCTAGTCCAACCCCCCTGCACACGCAGGGCCACCTAGGGCACATGGCACAGGGCTGCATCCAAGCGGGTCTTGAAGATCTCCAGAGAAGGAGACTCCACAACCTCTCTGGGCAGCCTGTTCCAGTGCTTGTCACCCTCACTGTCAAGAAATGTTTCCTTAAGTTCCTGTGGAACTTTTGATGTTTAAGTTTGTGGCCACTGCCTCTAGTGAGTTTGCAGAGGGAGTCTCCTGCTTGGGGGGGGGAGTCCCAAGTCCCCTGGAGTCCCCTGCTCCTCTCAGTTTGCAGAGGGAGTCCCCTGCTTGGGGGTTCTTAGCTTGTGTTTTGTGTTTGATCACTAAAAATGAGTTTGCAGTCATTTAAAGCTCTGAAGTACCCATGATGAAACATAATGAAGCAGCAGCTTGGAGCCCTGTGAACTGGTACGTATGTGAAAATACCTGCAGCCACTTCTGGCCTCATGTGAAAGGTCACCTGTACTTTATTGTATTGAGGAAAGTATAGCTAAGAGTCTAAAATAAATGTTTTGAGTTAGTCTTGGCAGCATTTTCAAATGATAAATGGGTAACTATTAACTATACCCTTGAAATTTTGTATTATTATTTGTTCTTTAGTAGACTTATGTGCAGAAGACTGTGTTAGAGGACCTGGACAAGTGCCATATAAAAGTGGTTTTGTATAACTTTCTCATATGTGTTTCCATTTGGACATCATATTGTGTTGATTGCTTAGTATGCAATGTCAAAAAATGCAAAATTTTCCTTTTGATTTATTTTTGCTGCTTTGATAAGATACTAAAAAAGATCTCAGGAAAAGCATTTTCTACCTGTATTTTTCTGCAGCCTTTTAGGTTCTTTTGGGACATACTTTCAGTGCTCTAAATAGTTTTTCTCAAATATTGGTATTTATACCGTGTATAAATCCCAGACCGCTTTGTGCCAGGCTGCACCGTGGGTAACCACAGGGAGCCGCAGCGAATTGATGAGCTGGAGCTGGTGCCAGGCAGTGCCGCGTGTCTCTGGGTTCATCAGCCAGTAAAGGCCAAGTCTGTAAAGGGCTGAGGCATCCGCTTGTTGTTCCAGGCACCTCTGAGGAGCTGGGAGAATTGGCGTGCGTGTGCTAAGGTACTGTGCAGGCAAAAGCACCCCCTGGTGAAGCGCTGTCTCGGCTCCTGTGATGTCCCCGCCTGGAACTGAGGGCCTAGCAGAGACACGTGGCCCTTCCTGGAGCCAGGGGCCTCCGACTCGAGTCTTGTGGGGTCCCCTGCTCCATTAGGACCAATCTATCTGTGTAAATTGGAGTATTTAGACACGGTGCAGGCAGTGCCAGTTGGGGGTATCGTGGTTTTGTAGGGAGCAGCATGAACAGCTTGGAGACTGAACTCTGGGGAGTCTGACTAGTAAAGGAGTTCATGTGGGGGGAAGATTCTGCTATACCAGCTAGGGTCCACTACATTAGTAGCTTTCCAAGTGTGTAACAAGGCCGTCTACCTTATCTTAATGCTTCCTTCCCTTAGAT
This sequence comes from Crypturellus tataupa, assembly GCA_034781795.1. NCBI lineage: Eukaryota > Metazoa > Chordata > Aves > Tinamiformes > Tinamidae > Crypturellus > Crypturellus tataupa. The sequence continues at coordinate 3,714,476 of JAWLRI010000923.1, read as the reverse complement.
CTTTTCCGGCAGACTAAATTGGTTACCATCATGGTCAAGGCAAACTACTTTTTAGCAGCTGTATGTGGGATTTCTCCAAGCTAATTTCAGGATGCAGAAATTCCTTTTTCAGCTGCTAATTCTTTCCCTACTATCATCTGAAAAAGCTTATGCGAAAGTAAGAGCCCATAGGTACAGAGAGTAGAAAGTAGCCCCATCTATACAGAAAAGCACAGAAGCAACATAATAACGTGCTTCTTTCAAAGATGACATAGGAATAAAGGTTTATAGGAATGGTATAATAGAAACATATGCCCTTCAAGATTTGTTAAGTGCTTATAACTTTTTTATGTAGCACTTTGTGCTTTAGCATAACGTTTTTCCCTCAAGCAATTTACTTTCTGAAATGCCATGCAAACAAAACTTTACAGTGCCATAACTCACTGCGGAAAGGTGCAGTGTAATTACTTACAGGAATGCCTTTGTGGACTGAAGGTATCTATGTTGGAAATAATCTACCAGTCTTGCTGTTACATAACACCTGAGTTTACAGGAACAGTTGATGCGTCTCTGCATTGTGGGAAGAGCTATATCCGATCTACTGCATGTTGTGAAAATGTGTTTAATTGTAGGGTTTTTTTGGTTTAAAGAAGGTGGATGTGTTCTGAAGAATTGGCTATTTGAAGCTTAATATTACAAGAAAATCTTTAGCAAAGTCAGGTTTTTTAACTGCTGTGTTAGTCATCCCAGTGATTACATAAGGAAGAATGTAGGAGCATTTCGCATGCCATCAGCCCTTGGCACTGGAATAACAACAAGGGTGAAGCATTGAAAACGATGTACTTACAAAGACAAACATGTCTAGATTGTTGCATAGAGCGATCATCTCGGTATTTGCTGTTTAATATATCTTTACATTAATTCAGCTCATTTCTGAGACAACACACTGGAAGAAAACATAATTTGAATTAATTATTTGCGCATATGGCAAGTGCCTGATGTCAGCTAGTGCTGCATTAAGGATAGACATGCTGGGCACACATTAAATAATAGAGTAAATATTTGGATGGTTTATGATAAACTCGTTCCTTCTGCAGATCTTCTTTGTTTGTGCCTCAGTAAACACTCCCGTTGGGCTTATTTACTGTGATTCACATAGCGCAATATGTTAAGTGTTACAAAATTTGTGCTTTTAAATCTAAGTTCTACTGCAAGGCCTCAGTATGTTTTCAGAGCGATTGGCTGTTTAGCACTGCTGTCGAATAATATTGAAATCATTATGGCATCTAAGTACTATATGGAATATTTTGTTAGCATTAATCACAAGGTTCATTCTGCATCAGGAATACTTCCCTAGGAGTTCCACTGAAATCTAGCTGTAAGAAAACCCTCATCCCCACGTGTTTCCAAATATTTGTGTCAAGTGAGTCTTTTAGGAAAAAAACATCAGGATTAGATGCTCTGAAGTTGTTCAACAACAGAAGAAAGAAGGATTTTAAACAAACAAGAAAAAGTAAGATGAAGAGCCTTGCATGAGAAATAAGTACACAGACATTTCCCTTACAAAACATGAAAAAGTAAAGTATAAGAATAGATTTATATATTATACATATTACACAGGACTTAGGGTAAAAGAGGTCCAGAAAATCAGTTAAGTCTGGACCTGCCCAGGATTTCCCAAGCTACGAGGCATCGCTTGAGCAGCCAAAACTGCACGGTGGAAGGTTCTTCCTAAAGGCCAGATGCTTTTCCCCCTCTGGTGAGGCAGGTAGATTTGCTTAATGTCTGAGTGAGCAGATGCAGCGTCCACTGCTTCATCTGCCCTTCCCTGTGGTCTTCCCCAGCTCTACCTACGTGTGCAGCAAGGAGATAGAGTACCAGTATAAATGCTTTTTATTTATTTATTTAACGAATGACTCAGGAGAAAAGAAGCAGACCAATCCATGAGAGCCCTTGAGTTTTTAGGGGAAGAGGAAAATCTTTGACTAGAAGATAAATATAGTCACACCTTTTGTTTTCCAGAAGATTATGATATTGAAGATATGAATGTATATGTACGTGTAAACTGCGATATAATCAGGTATTTTTTGCATACCTATTTTCAAATGTGTAAGATCTTGAGATATGTTTATAAGAAAAAGCCACCTGACAAAACATGTTTACATGTGTCTAGGTAGTGGGGAAAAAAAGGGACAACAACAATAATTATATTCCCAATTTCTGTATTATTACTGAAACAGAGCAGGATTTCAAATCTCTTAGGCACAAAGAGAACAAAATCTGAAGACAAAAAAAAAGTTGTTAGTATCATTTAGATATTAATAAAACAAAAGGCATGTTTTAAAATAGGAGTAACGTTATGATGAATGTGCCTGCAAAAGCAGCAGTCAAACTTTGTAGGTTGTTTTTAGAGCCATTATAAGTGTTGAGAATATGTGGTAAAATGTATAAAGTGGTGGATGAATGCAGGCTTCCACTTTATTACTGGGTCCTTCTTTTTCTTATGTTAGTATTCTTAATATATTACATTATTTAGCATCATCTTACCACACATGCCTAAGATCCCCTATGTTCCCAAATGGCAGTATAAGCACTAGATCTTCAGTAAACACAGATCGGAAAAAAATCACCGGTTAGTGATTTATTTTTGACATTAGAGGTAGAACAGGAGGAGAGATGGGATGAGGTGAGTGATATTTGTTGCTAATTCCAGTGGGCTGCAGGCGGGAGCACTGAGGAGTCAGTTAAACTCTGTTGGCAGGAGGGGCTCAGCAACCACAGCACCTCTGTGGTGGGGCAGGCACCCTGTTAAACCAGCTCTGCAGGGGGCTGGTTTGGAGGAGAGGGTTCCTGCTGCAGGGTGAGGCTCTTTCCAGAAGGCTGCTCGCGGAGGCTCTGCTGATGGCTGCCCTTCGAATCCGCTGTGGAAACACAGGGAAGGCGCCTGGTGCTGCTGTGTGAGAGCAGGGAGCCCCAGGAAAGCGAGAGGACCCTGAGGGGGTGCGTGGGCTGTAGGATACTCAGAGAAATGTGATGTGCCCTGCGGGGGAGGATTTATCTCCTTCTGTGCGTACTCTGTGATGAAGCTAATTGATGATTTTCCAGTTGATCTTTGGATTTCTTTTTAGATTAAATTGATCAGTGTATTTTGGATGTTAAGCTATTGCTAAATTCCTTTATTTGGAAATATTATTTGGAAATATAATGTATCAAGTGTGTGATTTTTTTTCTTTCAGAACTTTATTAAAATAATCAGGGAAGTATGAATTCACTTTAAGAGGTGATGAAAGTCAGGGTAGATTCTCAGGGTAAAGTTCTGATAGACTAAATGCAATTTTGTATGTGCAGTTAATGTATATTTAGTGGTGTGTTTGACTGACTTGACAGAGCAGCGGTGTGGATGCCTTTGTGGCTTCAGTTTTGCTTTGCAGATGATCAGACAGGGATCCACATCTCCAGCCCATTTGCTTATCAGGCTCACTATTCAACTATGTCATGTGGCCTGCAGAGTAGGCACCTAATCAGTCTGTAAAGGAATCAAGAGTTTGTTATTTAGGGGGAAATGGAGATTAAAATAAAAAAAATTGATTTTTTTTATGTCATTTGGGACTGGCATATAGATCCTGCTGCATTAGACTGCCTTTGGTTCGATTCTTTGCAGCACTAGTTGGATTAGGCGTGTCTAGCACGCAACTGAAATCCTGAGATTGTGTGCCTAGGTATTAAAAGTGGCATAAACTTGTGAAAAGTAGGAAGACTGTTTCTGATAAATGGCTTTTATTTTCTTCGAAATGCAGGAGTACATTTTGTTGAGCGAGGGCTGGATGTGTTGATGCATTTTCAGTTGAGATGAAAGAATTTAACAAAATAATTCTTCAGCACGTCAGAAGTATAGACAATCAATTTGTATTAAAATATCACAAGCCTCTTGTTAATGTTCTGAATTACCTATACTTGAAATATTTTCAGTGAGTTATTGAACTACAAAAACGTTCTTTTGGGTCAGTTTTCATTAGTATGTCTCGGTTGGCTGGTGTTGGTCGGTAAATGCCGCACACTAAACATACACACCGTGATACAGCATGCGCTCGTATACATTTTTGCCTGGACTGTTATGGATTGATAAGACGTGGTTATTTTTCTGCATGTTGCGATTTTGTCTTCCCTTCGTGTGCTCGGCTGAAGTGCTGCACCTGGCTTTGGGTAACAGGGAGCAGCGAAGTGCAGCAGGGAAATTAGGGGTACGTAGCAGAGATGTTGATACGACGATTTAGTGATGCAGCTGGTGGCTAATTTGGCCTGTAGGATAAATTTGAGAGTCTGCAGATCTTCTTAAATTAATTCCTACCTCATATGGGTCCTTTCTGCCAGGGCACGTTGGCTGGAGGAGGAAATGCATGGGGCTGTTCTGCATTGGCCTCTTGGCTTTGGAGGGAGCCCCTCAGTGTGCTACAGGTAGCCAATCCAAAGCCCTGGGCCTGGAAAGGTGGGAGCAGACTTGCCGGGAACGTGATGAGTATGAAGACAACCAAAAGTGCCTGTATCAGCACTGTATCAGTCAATCATCCAGCAAAAATATTTGTGGCAACTTCACAAGAAGGAAGGAGAGGAGAATAAACATAAATCAGAGGTGGTGGGCCTCTTCCTGCAGTACGAGAATATCTACGATGGCCACAGAGCTCTTTGCATGAAGCCACTGTGTGCTGGAGTATTTTAGGATGGTTTCCAAATTTTAGAAGAAGAGCAGAAATATAATCTTGTTGAAGTTTAATAATTATGTACCATAGTTAATTAATCATATAATTAAGTAAAATAAGACCATATTTTTTGAAATGTGTCAGATAATTATGATACATTTTGGTAATTATGTGTAATAAAATTAATTAAACATATAATTCAAAGAATCAAGAAAATTATTTCTTGAAATGATTTATCCTATTCCTAGGTCAGAAAGATTTCAATTTTCTCGTGCTCAGTCATAACCTTAAAATCCAGTCTTTGCTGTTTTTGAAGGCACTGCAGATTTCCAGTAGTAGCTTTTTTGCCATAGTTCTAGTTTTTGGTCAGAATTTTTCTTGGGATTCTTTCATCTTTGTAATAGTATTGGTCACCCAGTATGCAAATCTTTGGATCTCTCCTGTTAGATGACTACTCAGAAAACAGATGTGCCTGCTACTGTGTACTCATTCTTGCTTCAGTGCTGTGGAGTTGTGTAGTTTTTTTTTTAAAACATGAAAAAGAATAAGGAAACAAGAGAGGAAAAAATAAGGAAACAAGAGGAAACAAGTATTACCCAAGTGTAAGCCAGGGTGCTCAGAAGTGTTTTAATGTGTTTTATTGGCATTTGCCTGAAGCATCAAGTGCACAAATAGTATCTCTTGGTATGGAAGGCTAAACTGACCTCCCTTTCAAGTTGCCACATTTATTATAGTTAGTTCTCATTTTCAGCACTGCTTTGAGGAAATTCTGCTGCCACTGCAGGATGGTATTATAAGAAGGAGAATTGGCATAGGAAAACCCCATAAAATTGTGCTTGTGATATTAATTTTGTCACCTCAGGCTTAATAATCATTTTATGGTCATTTTAAAAAAAAGTTTTTCAGCCATAATGTTTTATCTATCTTTATGGTCTCGTACACCATGTTTAATAAGTGTAATTATAGAAGGATAATTAAATATAATGCTACTTAGTTCTTAAGATTTTAGCACTATTGCTATTAATGTAACTAAAAAAACCTCGTCAATCCTGATGTCCATACAAAGCAAAATATTGGAGTAGCATATTTGATATGCCATTAAAAGTCGATGATGGTTCCTTTTTGTTGCTGCAGTAGCACACATCCTAATTCATTAATTCAGTTGCAAATGAACTTTTTTTTTCTTTCTATTTTAGTAGCATAAAACTGAAGGAAATGAGAGAGGGTTGTTAGGATATAGGATGTCTCAGATTTTTAAGAAATAGTGTAGATCCCAATTTAAAAATAAATATTTTGTCATGTGATTAAATCTATCTTTATTAAGAAGAGTTCTTGAGTACTTGTGTTTAAACTACAGGTTAAAATACAATGTAATGAACTATGGCCTAATGGACTGGCTTGGCTCTCTATTTTTGACTTGATAAATCTTGTCCTGCTTCTTGGAAAGCGAGGCTCTGATCCAATGCCAACTGATGTCCCTAAGTCATGGACACTTATTGGACATGTTTCCTTTAGAAACTTTATTATTTGGCTAAAAAATACTGTCTGAAGTGTCTTGTAAAGTGTTATGTACCATCTTCCATACCTGAAAAAGGCCTGTCTTGTGGCTTTTCCAAGGTGTGTGACTGTTTCGCATTAAATGATTCTGATTTCTGTGCTGCACATTATCCTTTGGCTGTTAGAGATTACCTCACGTTCTTGATTTTTCATCTGAAGAAAGATCCTCTGGATTGAAGAGGTAGCTGCTGCTGTAGTATAGTGAGCATCACCTCCCATTCCTTGCATCCAGTATGAACTACCCTGCAGTGCTGGTGGCTTGTTATGAAGAAAACATTGTATGTTCCATGGAGCTTTTATCTGCAGTGATAATGACTTAATTTTTGACAGTATTTTCAGACACACAAAATAACTGTCCAATACATCATCTGTTGGTGTCTTTTTTTTTTTTCTCTCTCTCTTTTTTTTTCTATTCTTATTATTTTCTGCTCAACCCAAACCAGTGGGCTGCCTCTTCTTCAAACCGAGCCTGTGCACCCGCTGAGGCGTGCTGTGTGTTTGTGCATTTGAGAGTCTGGCAAGAGTGGTGTTGTGCTAGGCTTTTAAAGCAACTAACATGACTAGTGAGCCTAGTAGAGATTTAACAAGCAAAAGCTGTAGCATTAGGACACTTCAAAATGGAGGAAAGCTTGTACTAGGATATTTTGAAGTGTCCTGTAACACTTCAGTTACTGAGTACATTCTGTTGGATGCCAATATAAAGTCTTTGCTGCTCCATTGCGCACTAATTGTCAACATGGTCCATCTTTTCAGGAGACAGGCCAAAGCAGAAGGTCTTTGTCCCATGTTTTTGTCCCATGTTTTACATGTGCACAGGCCAAACAGCCAGGTTTTGCCCTTGGAGTATCTGCTGTGGGATGAAGTGGGATAATAATCTTCACCTGTGCTTTCTTGCTAGCACTAAGATACTTTTACAACTCCAGTGGCCAGTGTAATAGCGATTCACACCTGATCTGCCATGCAAGCAGACACATAAAAAAACTAAAGTCGTGGTGCATGTTAATAGCTGGGCAGTTATAACAAATGTATGTTGCTTTGCTTTCATGGCTGTGGGGAGAAATGGGTAAAATACACACCAATTTCTTGCCTGTGATAGCTAGTCACACCCGAACTTCAGTGATGAATCAACAATTTTATAGATTTTTCCCATATGTATTTGGGCTATGTCCAGAAGTTGCCCAGTGTTTCTTGAGAAAGGGAGCTGTGGATCCTGCTGCTGCCTACCCCAAGGGGAGGGTTGTGGATGGGCCTGAGAGTGCAGGGAAAAACGGCCCTTCTGTCTCCTCACCCCTGTCACAGAGGGGTCAAAGGTGAATTTGGTTGACAAGCTAAATCCATCTTCTATTGCACCTTCCCAAAGCAAGTGAGTATGGGAAATTCCTCTTTTGCAGGGAACCTAGGCACAGACTTTGTGTCACCATCGTGCAGTCCCGTCCTTCATGAGGCAGGAATGAGAAATACTATTGGAGTGTTTTCATAGCACTGATTCCCAATAAAGTATCATGATAGCACCAAGTGTTGCAGTACTATGTGGATTTGGGAAGGATTGCAAAACAGAGTCACTGTGTGGATCAGAGGAGATGAGCGCATGGTAGAACTTGTCATGTTAAATGCCTTTTGCTCTGCTTATCCTTGCTGGAAGAGAAGGAGGTTTTGCACAATTTGGATGCATTCAGCTATGTCCTAAGTTGTTGTTTAGGAGATGAGAAGCTGCTGCCGCCTGTCCTAGTGCTGCTTCTGTGCCTCATTACAACTGCTACTACTTCCATCCTGGTACCACTTTGTGGATGACATTGGGCATAGGGGCATCATTAGTCTTGGAAGTGAAAAAAGTCAGACAATTGCACAGTAAAATACTAAGTTTTTGAGAAGTGAAGCAACTGCCAAGAGAGTAGAAGGATCAACACATTATAGTGGTCCCGCTTATTACAGTGGTCGTTTATTATTCATAGCATCCAGTACACGCTCCTGTGCTACCCCCAGCCTTGGGTTTGGAGATAAATGCTGCATCTGCCTTGTACCAGTGCTCTGCACAAAAGTAAATTCCATTCTTTATCTACATTACTATGGGATTAAGTCAGGGCTTATGGGGGTGTATATATTCAAAACTCTCTGAATTTAGATTCAGAGTTCCTTGGCTGATATCCCAAGATGTTTCATAAAAAAAAAAAAAATGTTGGTTTTCAAAATGTATGGATGTATCTGTGGTTACTGCTGTGGTACATGTGTAAATCAAGCACTGCTGCTTCTTTTCACATTTCAGTGAAATGCAAGATGGCAGCTGCTCAGAGATTACCATTCTTGAAATAAAATGTCTATTTATGACTTAATTTGTTGCTTGAGAAGGCACTGGCACTGAATGTCTGGTTGGTACACTCATAAAGAAGGCATTGGGTATCTCTGTGTGATATTAGAAAGTGCTTTAATGAGTAGGAAGTATGTCAGAAACTATATTTCACATTTAGCATTATAAATTTTTGTGGTATGTATGGATATTTTAAACTGTGTAACAGATGCCATCGGAGGCTTTTAGGCTTATTTTCAATCCTCTCTCCACTCTACCCTCCTCCCTTCAGGTAATTAGTTCCTCAGAATATAAAGGATTCTTTGGCTTAAATGAGTTTCTTTTACAGCACATAAGGGAATTCCTTAAAAAAAAAATCTTCACAACAAAAACAGCCTAATGAAAGAAGTGATTTTAAAATATAAGGTAATTCTTGGACAGTTGAGTTATTGCACCTTGCTAAGCATTTTAGTAAGGAACCAGCTTTAATTATAAGTAAAAGTATTGGTAAGCAAGGTGAATTTGTGCTGTGTAGAGAACTTAGTCTGGCTTTGACTTTCCACTGTAAAGTCCTGCAGCCCCTTCCCATTTTTACTTGGGTGATTCAGTTTAAAAATGTGCTTAGTTTTTTGGTGAGTGGCTGGAAGAAGCATTAAGAAAGCTATAGCAATTCATTAATAAGGCCTTGCGTTTTGGAAACTATTGGGTAGTGGAGTCCATTAAAAAACAATTAAGAGCCAAGGGAATGCACTAATTTCATTCTCCAAAGGCTTCCCGTGAATGGCGCTACCATTATCACTTAGCAGTGGTTTTCTTAGCCTGGCATTAGAACCATCACAGCTAAAATTGGATTTTTTTTCCTCCTAAGCTACCTGGGTATCTCTAATTGAAGTAGGTTTTATCTGAGATGGTGGTTAAATAAATTTCCGAATGCGTGTTTTTGTGTTGTGGGTTTTTTTTTTCTTTTCCCTGTTAAGAACCCTTAATAGGGAGCACAGAAACTATCTAAATACTGGTTTTGGGAAGGAAAGGTAGCTGTCCTTGTAGCCTACAGAAACTTCTCCAGAGGACTCTGCAGCCAGTAACGTGTTTTTAAGTGAAATGGTGTCTAGTGCAGTTTCTCTGCACTCCTGGTATGATCGGGGGACCGTCCAAGGCAAATCTCCTTCGAAGGGGCCTGTGTCCCGGCTGCTGCCTAAGCAGCCTCAGGGCTTTGTTCCCTCTGGCGCTGGAGGAAACCCTAGGGTTATAGGTAGAGGATCTCCCAACCTAGCCTGCTCTCGTCTCCCATTACAAATTAGACGTGTTTATCTTCTTATTCCAGAGTTCTCCCCCTTTTTATTGTTCATTTTGTAAATTACTTTTTTTACTGCTTTTCAGAAGGAGATAATTTTTGTCTTCCTAGTAGGAGCTTATCACTGCTCGAAACACATCGGTGTAACGATCCAGACATTTCCTGTAACCGTGAATTTCGTTGAGCTGCTTGGTGGCAGTTGTCTCCCTTCTGAGCTGTCTCTTCTGGCGTCGTGTAGCTGCTGCTTTGCTTGTTCTGTGAACTGCTCTCGGGCCAGCCTTGTGCCCGTAGTGGCTGTGAGGACGTGGCTGCTGTTGTGTCATTTCTCACCCTATCACTTTGCTTGTACAAAACTCCTGCTCCCCGACTTGGCTGCTTCCCTTTCCAAAATGCTTTGCGTTCAGCTGAGGAAGCTCCGTCTTACGTGCAAAGGACAATTCCCTGAATGATGCAGCATTCCTAGCAGTCTCAGAAGGTGAAGGGGTTGTGGTGGATGAGCATAAAACAAGATTTTTTTTTCCTTCCAGAAAGCAGGAGCATGTTTTTACTGTGCTCTTTCTGCTGGTCCATTTACCATGGATAGAAGAAGTGCAGGTTAGAAGCTGTTCTGGTAAATTAACCCTAGCTGGGCTCATGTGATTAGTCACCAGTGCGTCTTTGCATGAACACTTTGGGTTGACAAATTCTGACTCCCATCACCAGATGGTTAAGAGCTTTCATACAAAAATATATACATGTAGGGTAGAACCTACCAGTAAACTCTTTCTTTAGTTAAATGGGAACCAGTATTTTCTACTATCAATTGCATTTGGAGTAAATGATGCCATCTGTGACAGAAGTTATGTGATGCAGCACATGGCCTCAGTTCAAACCCTTGTTTTCCAGCGTTAAAAATTGTTATAACAAGCAAAGACTTTACAGTTTATTTTTGCAGGGAGATTGATTAATTGTCCTTCTGTGATTATCTATTTTTTTCATACTTTATCATCATATAGGGCATCTTTTCATAGAGACAGGCAGAAAGAATTCTGAATGGTTGATGTCTGACTTGAGGAACTCCTGCACACTCAGCAGTTTTGAAAGTCAGATGTCTCAGTAAGGAATTAGAAGGCTATTTTTAGATAGCTGTGTTTTGGAAATTTTACTTGTAATTTTCTTCCATGGTAAAATGTGGTCAATTTAATCTATTCTGCATAATTTGCAATCATGATACTACCCCTTGTGCATAAATAATTAGATAAAGTGTCTGAGGTCATTTACATCTTTTGTGCAGAACCAATGATATGATGACCAGTACTCAGCATTAACGAGAAGATAGTCTTGAAGTTTTAGTCTTGGCATGTTTTGTTAGCTGACTGAAACCAAGCCACCCAAAATGGTTTGCTTATCCACAGGGACAGCTTCGGGTGTAGGAAGTTTTTCCAGCGAAAAGCTACACAGCTGTAAAACTTAGGCCCAGGAGGTGCTGTCTTAAGTGGTCACTGAAACAGTCCATGTTAGTGAAACCCTTTGGGGATTTTGGTCTCTATTTCTTTTATTCCTCCTCCTCCCTGCCTGCAGAATGGGACAAGTGGCACATGGCTGCTCGACAGGGACGCTGTGGCGAGCAGGCCATGTCTGTGAAGTGCTTTGAAGTTGCAATGCACAGCAGAGTAACACTTCTATGAATAATATTTTCTGCTCCATTTTTCATGATAGCCAATTAATGTATCAAAAGAAAATAACTTTCTGAGTCATGTTGGTTGATAGAAATGCATGGAATGTTTATCTTTAAGATGTAATAAAGAAAAGTAACTGAGGAATATGGCAAAAACCACTTGGAGAAGAGTGTGTGTGTTATCTTCCCAAATTAATCAACAACTTCCTCAAGATGGAAGATTTGACTATTTCAGGTTCACTTGTCAAAAATAAGATATCAGCCAGGCTTCAATATCTAGAAGTGGTTTTTAATTAATTTTCTCTCACACATTAAACTGGAGGAAAATATATTAATTTGTAGCACTAGCAGTATGTAAAGCCACTCCTGTATCTGATGGTTAAAAGACTTCCCTAGTGCAGCCGGCAGGCACTGTAGATGGATCTATCAGTATGTGCTGCGGCTTTTTATCTCTGTACACTTGGGTAAGAAGGCTGAAAGGATTCCAGGTCTGCAGACAACAGAATTATACAATCCAAAGCCTTTACAGCTCAGCAGTATAAAAAATTATGGATGTGTTGTATCTTCTAATGCCAGAAAGGAAGTGTGGAAACAGGAAATCCTCATTGAACTGCTTGGACAGAGCTAGTTGTGATTTAAACTTCTGGTGTTCCCAGCCATAACTGGCAGAAAGTTGGTTGTTTTATTTTTATATGAGTATCACTTCCTGACACTTTTTGGTAGCTTTTAATTAAAAGGTTGACTTTATGATACAGAAATGCTTAGATATAAATTAGAATCTTATTATCCATCTGTTTAATCCTTTGAAATTTCCAAAAATTTGAAATATTCAGCTTTGATATTCTCCAATTAAATGTTTTTTCAGTTGTAGAGTGATTTTGATTTTGATTTCTTATAGTCTTTTTCATAATTGATTAAAATGTGTAATATTTAAAGACAAACAGTTGGTTTCATTTGTTCAAGCTAAAGATTATTTTCTATTCATTTTCAAAGGTTGTTTAAATATTTATGGTTTAATTTGAAAAAAAACCCAATATATTAGTGATACAGATACTTTTGGTTACTTTTTGATAGCCTTTTGAAAGTTACTTGCCTCCCTTGACTAGTTACATTTACTATATTCAGAAATTTAGAGAATTGTTTGTTCTTTAACATGGAGGTAAATTGCCCTGAGTTTTGTCTTTTGTGAGCTAATCTTACAATTCTGGTATTGAGTCAGCTGACAGATTCATGGTAGGTAGAGGATTTTTGAAACATCAGTCTTATGACCAACATACATAAATGTTGGTATGTGTGTATTTATCTTTTTTGTGCTTGTGCATTGATTTTATTTATTAAGAAACGGCTGAATTTCTACTGGATTTCTTAAGAACTTCACATTTGACATGGTATGTATTCAGTAATTTTAAAATAAGTTACTTATAGGTTGAAATTAGCCCAAGACAAATTGGGGAAGAATATTATCATTTTTTGCAAAAACTAGCCTAGAGTTACACATGCCAAAATTCAACCACTGGATCCATCCTAATGGTGTGGTACTTTCCAGCTTGGAAAATCAAGCCCAATTCAAGTGTTTTTTTTTTTAGCACTGACTTTAGCACTTAGTTTCAAGGTTTCCCACCATAAAACCTCTGATTACATGAGTTTGGTTACATTGTTTCTCTTTTTTTTTGCACCGTTTTGGTATTTCTTGCTCTCATCTTGTCAGTAGTGTTGCCATTTTGGTGATTGTCAGCTGAAAATGTCCTCTCCGCGCCAATATGCGTTCTTATATTTAGCTGTGTTACATCATGGGTGTCAAATTGTGGTTTCCAAGCCAGGTTCAGCTGCAGTATGAACTCTGTGACCCTAGTGGTATTTTTCAGTGTTTAATTTAATTAAAAATGTTTATGTTTGTTGTTAGTGATATTTATTTTTCTCACGTCTCTTGAGAAAATATTTTGTAAGTGAACTAACTAATTGCAACCCTTCCAAGGTACTTGGGCTGTCACCTCCAAAAGCAGGTGGTATTAGCGCCTTGCTTGTCAGTATTAATGACATCAGTGTCCATCTGTTTAAGAAATAGAGATGGGAAGAATATTAAAATGTAAACTTTTTTTTTTTTTTTTTTGCAATGGAAATAAAAAGTCAAAGGGAAGAAAGAATGAGAATCCAAAGAGAGAAAAAAAAAAGAGAGAAAAATAAGGGAGAGGGGAAAAAAGGAAGGGGGCAGTGTGAAAAGCTTAGTCTCCCAAGAGGGATGATATTTTCTCAGGAAGTGGTGCAAATGAGGGAAAGTATTAGAAAAACACCGTTAGGAAACAAATACTGGTATTCTGAGGCAACCAGAGACAGCAGAAGCATTTCAGGAAACTGAGAATTTCTGAACATTTTGAATATAAAGCTAGTGTCTAAGGATTCTCATGTGCTCAATGGATTTGGGGCCCCGTATCAACCTGCGTTTTCCTTAGTGAGTAATGGAAAAAAGAATAGAAGACTGTAAACAAGCAAAGACAATTCAGTGATCATGGAGAGTTGTTCTCTTGGAGGCAGCACTTTCATTTCATTGTCTAGTTGGAGGCCTGTGGTTAGCGGTGTCCCCCAGGGGTCAGTCCTGGGTCCAGTCCTGTTCAATTTATTCATCAATGACCTGGATGAAGGCACAGAGTGCTCCCTCAGCAAGTTTGCTGATGA
>JAWLRI010000923.1:3678247-3700184 GCA_034781795.1 Crypturellus tataupa | reverse complement strand
ATGTGCTCTAGGTGACCCTGCGTGTGCAGGGGGGTTGGACTAGATGACCTCTAGAGGTCCCTTCCAACCTTAGGCATACTATGATGACTGCAGAGTTGCTACTTTGGAGCTTCGGAGTGAATCCACAAGTTTCAAATGTAGCTAAATTACAGAAATGAGAGGGAAAAATAAGGATGAAATATTTATTACTGAGATCTGCTATGACACAATTCTTTTTCTAGTAATACTATCTTTTAAAATGAGAAACTGTTGAAGAAAAAGTATGTTTTATTGTCATAGGTGTGACAGAAACACCCACAAAATTCTAATGCAATTAAGAATTAAAAGCGATGTTTCCATCCTTAATCTATTACTAATGGAGAGTAGTGCATCTCAGTGGAATAAATTCAGGAAAATATGTGAGTAAAATTTTGAGTTTCCTGAATTTTGTTGTTTTTCTATCCCATATCTTGTAATCTATAGCATTATTTGGCAATATATCTAAATATTTAATCCATGAATGTCAGTGTTGCAAACATTTAAAAGGTATCAGCATTTAACAGCGCTGAACTTCTTGATCTGTATCAAGAGAGGGGAAGAAAAATATGACAATGAATTTGCTCATTTCTTCGTCCTAATAATCATGGCACTGAAATGCTGTGAAGCCGGATGGTTCGGATGCCCAAGTAATGGGGGCCATCTAAGAACTGCATTAGATGGAAATGAACAGATGGAAACTTGATGAAGGGAAATGACCTGTCCAGAACTTTGCCTGCTGCTGTCACTTCAAAAGACTGGTTAACAAATCCATAGGATCTGGAGCTGTAGAGAAATGTCATTTTGTTGTGTTTCCAGTCACTTGAATGTAATAAATCTGCTAATTCCCTGTGTTGTGATTGTGACAGCAAAAGTAACTGCTTAATATAGGATAATTCAAGCTGGAACCACTTGTTCAAAGCAAGCTCTGCTCTGAGGCCAGACCAGCTTCATCTAGTTGGATCTTAAAAGTCCCTGAGGTTGGAGATGGCAGAGTCTCCGGATAGCCTGTCCCACTGCTTGACTGTCTTCGTGGAGAGAAAGTTTTTTCCATATATCCAGTCCAAAGCCCTTTTGTTACAATCAGTGGCTGTTGTGTCTCATCCTCTTACCATGCTGTGAAGAGCCTGACGCCCTCTTCTCTGTGACCTCCTTGCCACTACTGACAGACTGCTGTTGGGAACTGCAAGGGTCATCTGTTCTTCAGGCTGAACAAGTCCGCCACCTCAACCTCTCTTCACTGGGAAATGCGCCTGTGCCCCTGAACTTGGGGCCTCTCTCCTGAATTTACTACAATTCATTGTTGTGTTTCTTGTGTTGGGAGGGCCAAATGCAGTATATCACAGTCGTCTGAGAAATGCTGAGTAGAGGGGGTTAATTCCTTGTGTCTGGCTACTCTCTATAATTCTGTTAATACAGATAGGGAAGCTCTTTGCCTTCCTCGCTGCCAGGGCACACTGCTGGCTTCTGTTCAGCTTGCTATCTACCGAGACATTTTCAGCAGAGCTGTTCCTCAGCCAGTTTTGTTTATTGCTTCCTAGGTGCAGGACTTGGCATTTCTCCTTGGTGAGTTTCAGGGTGTTCCTGCTGCCCAGGTCCCTGTGCTCTGTCAGGCATGTTGACTTTTCCTCTGGGTTTGGTGTCATCCACAAACCTCATGTGGGTGCAGTTTGTTACCTCACTGGGTCACATGGAGCAGGACAGAGATCTGCAGGGCTCTGCTTGTTGCCAGCCTCCAGGCAGAGTACGGCCCTTTAACCTCTACCCCCTCCGCCCAGCCATCCCAGCAGTTTCTCCTGTCTGGTGGTCCACACATCCAGACCATAATGTCCTAACTTGGACATGGGAATACCATAGGAGATGGCATTCAGGGGCTTGCTCCATGACTTTTCCAGGGACCAAAGTGAGGCTAACTGGCTTGTAGTTCCCTGGATTGGCCTTTTGGCTCTTTTTGAAGACAGCTACAAGATTTGTTGGGGACCTTCCGTGATGTCCACAGTCTTTCAAAGGTGGTGGAGGGAGGCCCTCTGAGGACACCCACCAGCTCTCTGCACTCTTGAAGGCAGCCTGCCTGGTTGCTTAGATGTGCATGGGCTGAGTCCTCTCACGAGGGCTCTCCTGACTTGACACTCATTCATGACTGGTTCTCTCCTCTTGCATGAGCACAGAGGCCTGGGGGACGTGGTTGGTGAAGACTGAGAGAAAGCAAAGCCAAGTACCTCAGCTGTAGTTGTGTCTGCTGTCACTAGGTCACCTGCACTGTTGTAAGACCTTTTGTACTAGAACAGATTAGTGTCTTATGACCTATTTTTGATTTGTAGCCCTCTGTTACCATATTCTCTGAAAACTGCATAATTCATAATTTAAAAACATAGGTAATCTCATGTGAAAAAGGCAGGGTCTACCTAGCCTAGCATTGTTTCTGATGTTAGGTATTTTATGTTCTATCAGAGAAGGGAGGTTACATGTAATTCCATGTATTCATTAAATTAAATAATTTGGCCACAAGGAAACCTTTTCTCAACTGCTTTAGTTAGGAACTGGCTCTTGCTGTGAAACAGGATTTTTATCCTTGTTGTCCTTTGGACTGTTTTTTTTTTTTTCCCCCCGTCCTTCTTGATAGAGGTAATGCATTCAAGGGGAGTATACATCATTAATTTACAGCTATGACAGTATACAAATGGAAGTATATAAATATTTTCATAATATTCTGTATTCCCTTCTCAATGCATTGTAACATCCTGTTCACTTTTTTGACTTCTCATGTGTATTGAGCGAACATCTTCATTGAAGTGCCCATGATGAATCTTGCATTTTTTTTTCCTAAGAGGTTATAACTAATTCAGAATCCATCAGTATGTACAAGTGGCTTTAAATTTGTTCCTTCTAGTGTACCCTACTCTGCACTTTTCTCACAGTGAATTTCATCTGCTGTCAGGTTGTCCAATTACCTAGTTTTTTAAAGGTCCTTCTGGAGTTCCTCATAATCCTTTGTAGTCTTGACTACCCTAAAATAGTTCTCTGTTGTCAGCAAGTTTCACATTCTATTACTTATAGCATGTCAGCTTTCTTTTATTAATATATATAGATAGCCATGTATATGGATAACATAGTATTGATCCCTCAGACAGGCTAGTATGTGTCTCTTTCCTCATTAGTTATCTTTTTCTCCTTGTTTTGTTTCCAATCATTTAGTCTTGCACTTCACACCAGGAGTACATCTGTAAATGAGTGGGGGTTATCCCCTTCCCTTCACCCTGGGGAAAATTTGACATTGAGATTTGTGCATCTAAGTTTCATGAGTAAATTCGTGGAAATAAGATTTTAGGAAGTCTGTATAATCTTATTTTACATTCAGAATATTATGGACAGATTATCAGAGCATTCTTAACGGGGCAAAAGAGCACTTTTGCTGAGGAATTATGCTATATTCAGGTATGTTTTGTGGCCGACTCTGAGTGGTATTGTAAATAATCAACCCTCTCGCTCCTTGAAGGATATGGGTGTGTCTGTTTTCATGGAGTATGCAAACATTTCACCGTTATCCTTAAGGCTGGCAATATAATTACACATTCTTATTAGTAGCTCAATTCTTTTCAACTTTCCTGGTTCTTTTAGAACTTGGATCAATATTTCACAAATCCCCTTGGGACTGAAAGCTGCTAAACATAAGATACTGCCTAGAAAACATTTATGATGATAACTTGACAGAGGACTTTTTCTATGCAAAAGGTTTATGTCAGTTCAAGGTTATCTGAACAAGTAATTGGAAGAGAGATCTGTTGAGAGTAACAAAATAGGCCATCTGTATTAAGATCAGGCAATCCCATCAACTGGAAATAGTTGAGGTGGGAAGAGGACTTTGGAGGGGGGAGGCACCATATTTGCTTGCGCTTTTCCAAGTTCCCTGTGGATCAAGTACTGCAGACACTGTTGAAAATAGATATGGATTAACCTTAGGACTGAACAAGGTATAGCCATTCTTATACTTTCAAAAAGATAAAAATACATAAACAAACTTTATGCAGAACACAGAGCAAGTAATATCAGGACCTTCAGACTAGGATCTTTTTCTTGTTTGACCTTCAAATACTGTCTCAATGTCTTGAGAAAGTCATATGAAAACAGATTTGCCAAAAATAATGTCAAATTTCCAAGAATTTGGGAAATCTTGAAGGCTTTTGGTCCTGAAGGAAATGGATTGTTGAATCTGTCAAATTTCCCCATCTTTAATCATCCAGTCTCTGACAGCACCATTGTTACAGAGAGTTGCCCATCTTAAATATTATTAATTGTGATGGACAATTAGTACAATAAAACTTTTAGCTTCTCTGCAATTGAGTCTGATTTAACTCAACTCTTGATAACTCAGGTATAAGAACAGGTACTGTATTCTTATGAGCCCCTCACTTGAACTGTATGTAAGGAATCTCTTAATTGTATGGTGTATTTGGCTGCTCTTGGGGTTCTCTTAGCCTTCATAGTCTGCTGTTTGCACTTTACATGATGACATATTTTTTTCCTGTTAGGTTCTCATGGCTTAAGCTTTTTTTTTTTTAACTTTCCTTTTTTGTTTTGGGATATGTGAGCCTGCTGCAACTCTAATAATGTATTTTTTTAGTAGACTGCATGCTGTTTCTTTGGGTTTTAATTTCTTAACTTTCTCCTTCAGGCTTTATAACTAGCTTCCTCATTTAGGACAGCCAAAATCTGCTTGAAGTTTAGTGTCATAGCACTACCTCTTGATGTAATGGCCCCAAGAGGATGTCAAACTTAATTACACTGTGACCACTGCTACTTAATGGCTGAACTTTTGCTTCCTTCCTAAATTAGTTCTTATGTGTTACTATAAGCAGGTATTTTTGTGTGAATCATGAGTTTGTGTACTCTGAAGTGCGCTTCTGTAAATTGAAAGAGGTTTATGGAATTAAGAGTATTTTTCTTTGATCTCTAGCCTAGTAGGATGCTCTGGCATTAGATGGTGAGGTGCCCAAGTTGTCAGTTCTCCCTGTTGCAATTGGTAGTGTTCATGGTGTACCCAGCTGCCAAACGCATGTTTGATTGCTACTTCTGTCTTGCCCTCATGGTGAGCGCGAGGTCCAGGCGCACCCTTCCTGCCCTGTGATGGCAGGGAAGGGTGGCTTAATTTCTTCCTTTCTGCACACAAGGGTAAACTACATATCGAGCAGTTTTGCTTTGCCTTGTATACTTTGGTGAAGAAAAGGCCTGAGTTCTTTGGCTCTGGATCAGAGTAGTCTATGCCAAGAAGAAAGGCTTTTACAAAGGTTGAGCAGGATTTATTATTTTCAAATTCCAGTATGAAGGTTTATGAAGGAATCTTAAATTCAGATCTCAATTCTCAATTTCTTCATTTTTTGTCATTATTCTGTTGGCCTCCTGTTAGAGAAGATACTGTTGAATTAATGACATTGTATTTAAGAAGAGCATCTGACATAGGTTATGGGTATTTTTGCCCATGTTTGTGAAGACGGTAGAGGCCCTTTCTTTATAAAAACCTTCTTTACTACTTAGCTCAATCTGTTGAAGTGTAATCACCTTGATAAAGCACATGGCTTTTACAGTGGCTGTTGCACTGTGATTAACTCGGTGCAGTAGTTGCTGATTCTTTCTTGGTTTTCTGATATTTTGATTAAAAAAGGATGAGGAAAGCAGATGGTCCACGTTCATTGAGTTGGACAGTGTGAATCTTCATTTCAAAAGGCAGTACGATGTATCAGCAGACAAATTTAATAATTCTACCTCTTCCCCTCTCTCCATTCCCTAAACCTCAGTGCTATGCAACAATATTTGTTAGGTCAGATAATGTACTTTTTTTCCAAAACATTCATATGGAGAAAAAAAAATGAAGAATTGTGATTAAAATTGATTTTTTTCCCTTTGGGAAGTTAGAATCAAAAATGGTTACCTGTTCACTTATAAAAACAGATTTATTCTGTTGACGTGGAGGCTTGTTTGAAATGTAATTGAATTTCTGTTACCTAATGGAAAGTGACAGTTAACAGTATTTATTTTCCATTTGTGTCTCAGCAGATAACATAACACAATTTTGATTTGTAGTTAGCTTTGGAATCTGAGATTGTTCTATCTCTGTAATTGAAAAGATGGGAGCGTGATGGCATAATGCAACCGTTGTTGTTGTTTTTACACCAGTAAAGGCAGCCTTAATACACTAAGGAGGGTCCCTTCTAGCTTAATAGTTACACTGAGATGTTATTTTTGCAGCCTATCTTTCTCATTAGATACTGACACATTGTGCCTGAATTGATAATTCTTCCATTTGGACTGTCTTTGCACCAACTAATTTCTTGAAGCAATGCTTCCCTTTTCGTGCCCGCTCAGGTCACTTCTTCCCCTTGCGGATGGAACAGAAAGGAGGTTGTCTCGCTGTGGTCTCTTCTGATGACATCAAACTTGTGTCATGCAGGCTGACTGTCCTTCAGTGCATCCTTAATTTGGTAGCACCGAAAGGAATCTCTTTTTTCGAAAGAGCTGTCTGTTCCTTCCTGTATCCCAGTGAAACCTCTGGTACCCTGAAAGCTGCTTCTCACAGTTACTTGTCTTGTAACTAATCATCTATGAAAAAGTATTTAGGGTCGGAATTAACACAGTAAGATGGGTATTAGTGAGACCCAAATGTGTATTGGAGGAGCTCGTTTTATCTCTTAATTGCGTAAGGAGAATAATCAGCCATATGAAGTGCTGGGGACTTGGTGATGTAACTGTCCTCAGGAGCGAGGACCTGGCTATCCTGGCGCAGCTCCCACCACAGACCCATGCAGGAGGCCGCCTCCCTGCATGCGGATCCGAGCTGCCCTCGGCCCTACCCAAAATTCCTGGGTTGTAAAGCAGGGATTGGGCACTGCCCTAGCAGAGCGTCTGGCGAAGGGCGCTATTTGGAGCAGATTCTTAGTTCCCTCGAGCGCTGTGTGCCAGTGACGTCAAGCTTGTTATAGTGCATCAGCTACTGCAACTATTAATTACGTTACCCCCAGAACCTTTCCCTTCGTGCTAATGAATAAATTAGAAAGTCAGATTTTTTGTGAGCTATGTTAATTCTTAAATTGATTCAGGAATAGAAAATGGAAACTCACATTTAGTGCTGGTCAGTGCTGCACTTTTTGCCAAATCTAAAATGGAAGCTGAAAAGTGTGTTATATCTAATACCATAAAAAAAGGACTTTTTTTCCCCTCACCCCCTTGGGATTGTTTTAAGAGATTGTGTGTGTGTGCATGAAAAATGCAGCAAATAGATACTGGTTTTTGAAAATCCAGGAATAGTCAATTCTTGAAATGCAGATAAGCAATTTTATAGGCTCTACCTTTAGTTTTTAGCTTTAATTTACACAAAAATCCCTGATTGTTCAAACTGAACTTCACAAAACGTCAGGGTTCTCAAATACAACTTCTGTGAAGCTTGGATTAATCCATCCAATAAAAGGATGAAAGCATAAATAATAATGGTGCATAAGATACCTTAAATTGACAAAAATAATTATAAAAAAGCAAACTACTACGAATAGGAGACTTGCTGCATTGAATATGAACAAAAAATACTGCATCGAGAAGCATGAAATGTTTCATACTTTCAAAGCTGCCTTGAGCTTCTCTGCAGTATTCACAAATTGCAGATTTCATGATTGGCCTAAATATTCATAATTTGAGACTTCCCATAATTTAAGACCTACTAATGAACAATTATTTCATGAAACATTTTTAATCGTACTACTGAATGTGTAAATATGCAGTTTCAAGTGATGGATATCCAAGCCTGTAATGATAAAATATTTCAATACATTTTAATCACTCCTGGAGTGGAGATTTCAATGGGTATTTACGTGCATACTTCTTTACATATGCAAAAATATGTATGTGAATGAGCGCTACATATGTGTGTCTGTATCTATGTATATCTATGTGCATATGTAATCAAGGATTCTGTTACAGTATTAATTATCAAATACAGATATTAGACAGCTCAAGAAAGCAGATACTTCTCAGTGCTATGCAGGGGCTGACATACGGGTGGAAGAGTTCTTCTCAAATCACAAAGAAATAAATGTCCAGTATTGTTTTGTGCAGAAAACATTAAAGTTAATGCAATAAGTAATTCATGTATCTCTAAAATTGCACTGTTTGGAGGACTCACTTTTTTCTCTTTTTCATATCCATAGTTACTCAGAAGTCTTTGGCAGGTAGCATACCCATGTTTGTCCTTCTCTCTTAACTCCAAACTGTGACTGTCTTGTCCTTTCTTACAGTCTTCTATTTGCCCTTTTCTGGTTATTCAGTCTGGGAGAGGACCTCATATAATTGCATTAATAGGTGAAAGATAAGTAAATAAATGTCAGTTTTATTTATTTTTTGTGGAATAAGCAGTGTTTTGCTGATGTGGTATTTGAGTAGCCTTTATGTGAGAAACTACATGTACAGAATATATACCAATACTTTGTATGAGAGGAAATACAAGATGCGTCCTACTTTTTTTTTTATTATTTTGCATATAGAAGTGCACTGAGCTGTATCTGTGTTCCCAAGTATAAAACATTGGTTTTAGTAGTGAATTCATGAATGTTTGCGTCAAAATAATCAACTGTATAGTAAAAATGAAAAGTGGTATTGGGAGTAACTAGCTCTGTAGAAAGACTTCCAAGAGAAAGAAGTTAGGAAGCTAGAATTGCTTATTTTAGAGTGGAGGTTAATGAGAGAAACTGTCTAAAATAATGTACAAGAAAAAAGGCTGGTGAGATTTCTTACACGCCTCTTTCATCATATGAGATAGGAGGGAAGGGAAAAATGCTCTTTAAGTTAACCTATTTATCTAGATACTAATCTATCATTGTACAGTTTGAGCTGTCCCGTGTGTGAATGGTTTTATTCTTTCATTATACTTGTCTGAGTGGGAAGTACAATTATTCCCATTTTAAAGATTAATTTTGGGATAGTGATTTGTCCGAGATGTCAGACTGGTGTTGAGACTGCCTGCTTACTCCTAGTTTTCTTCTGAGATATAACCATTTCAGGTAAAAAATATATTAAATGCAAGACTCCTAAAGTTTGCATATATAGCATGTATACTGTATACCACAAACAGTTCCTGCATTCTTTTGGTTGTGTTCTCTCAAGCCCTGGGTTTTCAGGGAATTAATCATGATGAACATTGCTACATCAAGTGTCGTGGATTGAATTGCATTAGTAAAGTATTGAATTACATCTGGATTATTTGTTCAATTGACAATATCTTCCCTCTGTGGGAAGATACAATATGGATAAAAACCTACATGTAGATGGGCTTAACCTGCTCATGAGTTTGTGAGCATGTGATTTCCCAAGGAGCATTGCAAGTACACAGGATGGCCCTTAGTGCAGGCTTTTGTGTTTAGATTTGTGAATAATCTGTAAAACCATGTGTAGGAAGACACTTTCTTTCCACTAAGCAATTGATAGCACCTCTGTGTGTTATTCTTTCTAACAGCTATATGTAGTGTGGACACACGTTCAATTTAGAAAGACTAGAGTATGTGCATACTCCCTGCCGGTTAAAATACCTATGCTTCTTGCTTCTGTTTTCATTGCATCGTAGTCAATGATTTCATTTCTTTGGAGAGTCGGAAGAACTGGGCTGGGGTGCTTTGGTTTGGAGGTGATGCTGACTGCACAGCCTGTGGATGTGTTTCAGTGATGCTGGAGAAGCACAGCTCTCCTCTTCCTCCAACTCCAGCACCACGTGAGGCTGCCTCCCTCTTAGCCCATCTTCAGAGGCTGCAGCAGTTTCTCTCCCTGCTTCCCCCCATGTCCACAGCAGGAACCCTCATCCTTCCTTTGTCTGTCCTCATCTTCCCTACAAGTTCTGGTGTGGAAAGGAGGAGCAGCTGTTGCCAATTTGAGTTTGGGGAAGGAGGGATAAGAGGATCCTCCTGCCCTGTTAAAGGTCAGTGCCGTGTTTTTTCCCATTTTTGTCACTGAGGCTACAAACAGTTCTTTACCTTACATCTTTGTGGGACACTCTTTGTTGTGGTTGCGTGTTAGTGAATAAGAGAAGGTTAATGTTATTCGAGATTTTGCGTAGTGAAACCTCTGCTTTTCTATTTGTGAAGTACTTAAATATATTCAAGAAATGAAGGAAAAATATGACAAGGTTTATTAAAACCATTTTAGTTTAGTACTACAAAATAGTAAATGCTCATATATCCTCATGCATTTTATGTCAAGGATTTCAGTGAACAGTGTGTGCAGACCGTGCTCTGAAGCACAGTGAGACATCTCCTGCCAGGGCCCGCAGTTGTTGCGTACGTGACGCGGTCCCTGAGGGCTCAGCTCGGAAGGGAGCGCTGCCCGCCGCGTGGCGCCGTGCAGTGGGGCGCTGTGCAGAGGCTCACAGCGCTGTGGAGAGGCTCGCGGCGGGAGCCCTCATGGAGCTCTGCTTGGCATGCGGGGCGGAACGGCCTCTGCCCGAATTCCAGATCGTGGCAAGCGAGAGTTTCAGAGAAGCCGGAGTCCAAAACTCCCCCAATAAGCGACCAGGTGACCTTTGGTGGAGCTCACGGTGGAGAATCCAGCTAGATGGTTTTGAAAACTGGAGTGTCCATCCAGAGTAGTGGAAACAACAGGGAATGAGTATCAGAATTGCCTCCAGGGGATTTTAAATGGTTACATTCAAGCTCTTTCCTTAGTGTCTCTAATTTCAGTGAACTGTCTGGTTGCTTTAACGCCAAGTTATACATATTTTATCTCAAATGGCTCTACTTTACCTTTTTATTATATTTTCAATTTTTTTCTTTAACAATTTCTGTATTGCCTTTATATGCAGAAATAATTTGAAATTTTTACTGAAATTCGAAGTAACCTTGTATGTATTTCCTGAATAGATATACATTATCTAAAAATTGTGTCTAGGATTGACTTCCATATTCAGACTTTTTGTACTAAAGGATTATTTACTATAAGTTTAATACTAGCTATTAATACTGCACAAAGCAGTGGGTTTATTTGGCTAGCACAGTTTGGCAGAATTCGTACAGCAGCCAATCATTTTTATATTTAAAAAATGATATATTTATCTTATTTTTATGTTGCATGTCAGCATGCATCGTGACTGCAGCAAAGACTGTGATGGTGCAGTCAGTTTGGTTATATAAATCATTTGATTGTTAACAGCAGATAATATTCTGTGCTAGTTTTTATCTGTAGTTAAAAAGACACAAAAAAAGCTTCAAGTATTACCAGCAATATATTCCTTTCTTTTAGTTGAGAAGACAGTTAAAGATTTGGTTGAGAGAATGATTTTTTGTTTCTGTGAGACCACTGATGCCTCAAACCATGGAAATGGCAAAACAATTCTGATAGCTCTTTGTTACTATATAATTGAATGTACTTATTTTCAGTACAGGAATATTATTAAAAAATACTGGAAAATGTAAAAAGCGTTCTGAAATAATGTAATTTAAGCTTTGACAATATATCATTTGTGGCTGATAATGAAAGTTTTGGAGACACTATTTTGCCTACAGAGCAATAGAAAATAGAATGTGCTTCCAGCTAATTACTGTGCTCACAAGTCTTTAATGCCACATAGTAGAGTACAGTGCACATCATTCACCCGTTGATCTTAAAAAGCAGTTTTCTATTACTTCTCTTGTGACTGCAGAGTTTCAATATGAGGGGAGACGCATCACTGTGTCAGCCTAGAGTAGGGGAGAATATTGAGGAAAGCCTCTACATGTCAGTTGTTTCTCCAACTTGGAACTGAAAGGGATATTAAATGGCTCCTGACTTTATGTTTGTGTTAAATAAAAACTGTGCATTGGCAACACTAGGTTCTTTAAGAATTTCTTTTACAATATGCTAAACCTATTTTCATTACAGGCTTAAAAGATGGATATACGACTGAGTGCTGGAGTTTGTAACAATACTGTAATTGAAGGGTAGGCTATAACAAAAATTGAGAGCAAATTATTAAGTTTTAAATGCAACTATTATTTGAAAACACGTAATGGCAAAACAAGGTAGTGAAAAGCGATTTCCTTCATTTGTGTACTGGCAAATACCCGCTTCACATTTTGATTTTGGTGAACAAAACTACCTTAGGTTGATTTAATAACTTTCTCTGAAAATATATTAACTTTTCAGGAAGCATTAATAATATAAAAATTTGACAGAAATCCACATTTGCTTGGGGAGGAGGGAGGGAAGCTTTGTACTGACAGATTTTTGTACTGACAGATTCAGTAGCTTATGTTTGTACTTCAAGACTCATTAATAAGACATGGCCAAATATTCTCTCTTGAGATCCTAGGGGTCTCAACTTTTTACAACTTATGGAAATGATTGTGTTAGTTCTGTCAGCAAATATAGCAGTGAATAATAGATATCTATTCTGTGTGTAGGTAGACTGGAATAAATTGCAAGAAAACAGTAAATGGTGTTTCTATGAAGACTGACCTTAAAATTCAAGTCAATTCTGCTTGTACCTATGAGGAGATTTATGAATTGACCAAAATAAAATAGATGTCTTGAAATTTTTAATAGTTTTCATCTTAAAGAATAACTTGAAGCTTATTAGTATTGAATTATGTATTTGCAAGTAGTAGAAGAGACATTAATCTCAAAATTACTGTGTCTGTTATGGCTGGGCTCGAAGCCTATCAGTGTGGGATGGGTGGCTCTAGCCATGAGCATCACTAAGCTCTGCACCTACCGCAGCATTTTGTACCACAAGTCCAGATGTCACCTTTCAGATGCTAAGGGACTAAGGCGCTGAATGTACCTGTGGGTGTGTAGAGATCTGCTGTGAAATGGGTGTTAAGGCACACTGGCAGCGTGTGTATGTTCAATAGCCTGTAACAATGCTAAAGCCACAGTATTTTTTTACTGGCTAAAATTAAGTTTCTGTGAATACTAGAAAGTAATCTCTTGATTGTAGGTTAGGGATGAGTAGAGCAGGAGTTTCAGATTTCTCTGTTACTTTCCCTCTGGTTCCCACCCACTAACAAATGGGATATTTCCAACATCACGTTAAACTAATGCATTTTTATTATTATTTATCCTACCCACTCCTTGCCTGTTCCTTGTCCTACGTGCCCTTTAGGAGGAGGGAGGCAGAGGAAGAAGGGCTGTCGCTGGCAGCTGAGCTGCCTGCTCCCAGCGACGTCGGGGTGCTGCTCTTGGGGCCCTCGGCTGGCATCGTCTCTCCCATCTTATCTCATGCGGCAGCTACCTCGTTAGTGTATACAGAACCAGAAACTTGGCCTTGTTTTTTCCAGCTAAAATGTAAGAAGTAAAAGACTTGGTTTTCAAAACTCATATTAAAAAAAAAAGATTTATATAACATCATGCAAATTTGTTTGTACAAAAGCACTGTTGGGATTACATTTCAATTTTGACTTGCTTTAATGAGTAGGGAGTAGGTGTTTTTGTGAGTATAGCAGTGGTCAGTACTGCAGTCTTGAATATATGACTAAAAAACTATGTCCCGAACAATGTAGTGCAACTCATTTTTTACTCAGTTGGCACAACTTTTAAAATTGCTATGTTAATTTATATTTTTTCACCTGAAATCCAACACCATAAGGCTTTAAGGCAATGAAGAGTCTTTCCTGTAGCATAATGTTGATATAAAACAGAAAAAAATGCTGGAAAATAACAAAATTTAGTAATATTGAAGTGCCTTTCAAAATTGACTTGCATTTTTAAAGGACAGCATTATGCTAATACTTTGACAAAGAGAATTTTTCCGCAATTGGGGAACATCAGCAATTGGGGAACACAATTATTTGTTCTACATGATATAGACATCCAAATTAAAAAAAAGAGGGGGCGGGTAGAGGGAAGAAATAAAAATGGGGATCATTAAACCAAATCTTCCAAGCTCTGAAAAGAGGCCACATCCTTTTTCCTTTGGAAAAAACAAAACAAAACATATTTTTCTCATTGTAAGCTCACAGGTTTTGTTCATTTGCATGTCTGTTCCAAAACGCTTGACCTGAGCTATGCCGTTCTGAGATTCGCTTGAATGAGACACTTTTCCAACTAAAATAGGTTAAACCTACAGTATTCATGAAGGAAAGCCTTGGAAAACGTTCAAACAATGAGAGCTCTAAATTAAGCTTACTGAGAAAAGTCTAAAGAATGTATTTTATGTGTGTAAATGTATTGATTCTCATATATTAATAGTCATTAAGGCTTCTCAAGTCAGTGTCAGTCATTCAGCTGAACTTGTAATTTGGCTTTTATTTTGAACTGAAGTTGAGAGAAAAATGTGTAAATGCTGCCGTGGCTGGTTAATTCCCAGCCAGATGGGCTTGATCTTGTGAGAGTCTTAGCACCTAGCGAGTCCATTGGCTTCATAGGTGGCACACAGGCTTCATGAAATTTTTAGCAACTGAGAGGAAATGCTGTATTCGTGCGGTTATTAACACTGAAGTCAATGGGAGCTGTTGGGTGCTCAGTACTTTCCAAAATCAGGTCACATCTTTAGATTTCTAAATAAGGATTTTAAAGGGGACCTTGTCTCTCTGAGTCTGTGAGGTCACAGCCCAAATCTGTTTTTCTTCTCTCATCTGCTTTGTGAATCCTTTTTTTTTTTTTTTTTTTTTTTAAAGCATTTGTCTCCCTCAATTTCAGTTCAGCCAATGGGTAGCACGAACCACCCCAGGCCAAAGGGTGGAGGAATCCGCCTGTCTCCTGTGTGACAGTCACTCTCCTGGCTGATACTTCCTTGCTCTACCTTTTCAGTTAACGTATTTGTAAGGCTTTTCAGCAGGCCTACTTGTCCCTGCATGTTCATAAACACCAAACGCACTGCTTAAAATGCCCTGTGTCAGGAGGTAATTCTCAAATACTAAAACTAATCATTCTTGCAACTGTTTTTAGATAGGACTTCGTATAAATGGCAGTGTTGTTAATACAGTGAATGGCTATAGATTGATTCGAATCTCCTAGTTGCCATACATTTCTCCTATCTCTAAAAGATCGAGTCATTTTTCTCGTTGGCTAACTGCTTTGAACTCCAGCTGAATATCAGCGTGTAGCTGAATAATAAAAATGAACAGCTTTTGCTTGTGGTTAGCATGTAAAATTCCCAAAGCAAGAGTAGGCTTTTGAAAATAAACTTGTACCACGATATCATCACAGTCATGGAGACACTATCGTCTGTGTGCGCGTGCAAGTCAAGTATCTGTGCGTGCACATCTGGTGTTGGTCTGCCTCAGTTAGGCTTGCTCAGTTGCACATGCCTCGCTTGGAAAATCTGCCCTGTAGTTATCAGAAGGGACATATTTTTAGCATGTTATGAAACACAGGAGACACAATATCCCCCCATACGTGTACACTGTGCGTCCTCCCCCGACACGTACTCCTGGGGTCTGTGGCCCCAAGGAGTGTTTTTATTCTTTCTGAGCATTTGCCAGTTGGGCACGGAGGGCAGTAGAGAGCAGGTGTGACAGATCAGGTAGGTTTTAGCTCCCTTTGCCACAGATACACAGACAGATGGCTTAGTTCGGTGCTTACTGAGCATACGGAGTGAGCCGCACTAGTTACCAAACTAGAACCTCAGCTGCAGTAGCCAGTGCTTTCTGCTTGGCATTTAGCTGTGAGTACTTACTGCATACTTAGGGTAGCAAATCCGTTTCTCATTTTGCCTTCTTTCTAAATACCCTTTCCCTTAGGTTATCTTTGCTCCTTTGTCTTCTCCTCTGCAGTCCCCTTTGTGGTTCCCTTCTGGTGTGACTGGGTGCTTTGACTGTGGGTGCTCTGTGGCCGGGTTGGTAGAAGCCAGGAGCCTGCCTCAAATTCACATCCGAATCCACTCCCTAAGACCAGGGGAGAAACAACCCTAGAGAAACAGCAATAAGCTCATGCACTCATAGGTCAAACTTAGGTGCAGGGGTGTGAGAGCACAACAGAGAGAGTCTTGATCTTTCCACTGCAACTGGTAGAAATGTTTATCAGCCACTGACGGAGAAAAGTAAAAGAAGTGGAAGCATTCGTTAAACCAGCAGACAGGGAATAAGCGATCTGAGCTGTGATGTATTGCAGTCATTGAACTGAATTCTTTTCAAGTCTACATCTAAAAATCTGAGGATGTGACATGATTATGAGATAATCCTCTAGCTTCAGTGGGAGTTTCTCGGCCCTCAGCACCACTTACTGTAAACCAGATTGATTGTTTGGAGTCCTAAATGTGAGTATAAGTACTTCAAGCACCCATTAATGAAAAACTTAGACTGGGCTATTATTGGCTCTTTCTCAGTTTAAATAATGCAGTGATTGGTATGGTGGTGCAAGGACTGGGCAAGATGTTCTCCTGAGGTCCCTACGCTTCTACCATCTTTAAATATTTGAGAGAGATGAGAGAGAACCTGAGAGAGTGGCCTCAGGCCATAGTGCGTTACTTGATGGGATGCATTTGGCCCTTGGGCCATATTCGTTTGATTGTTTTTACTTAAAAGAAAAATCCTAGCAAATCTGACTATTAATGAATGTCTTAAAAGCAAATGAGAAAAAGCTGGCAAGAAGATGGTAAAACAGGGAAGGTTCTGAGCACTACTTGTTGTCTTTGCTCACTCTCTTCCAAAAGTTCCTGAATTCTTCAGCATTTCCCAGAGGGGAAGACTCAGGGGGAGTGCAGGAGCTGAGGCTGTTGAAGCTTTTTGGGTGCAGGACTGTACAGGTGGTCTGCTCAGACACAGTCATTTTCTCCTCGGAGTTCTGGCTCACATGTATTGCTTTAGCTTTCCTACTGTTAGAGTGGCCCTATGTACTGTGCACATATGTTGGAGACCTGATTTATAATTAAGAGCAGCTGGCCATGCTGCTGTCCAAAATAATTTTCCCTAGTGAAGGATCAGTGGAGGAAAAATGCAAAGATGTTTTAGTATTTGATTGAGAGGAGGAAGAGTAGGAAGAGCTTTCATGATGCACCCAGCCAGGTGAAGCTTATTGCCTGCCTGGAGAATCGAGCTACGTATCTGCTCCATTTTATGAGTCCCTCCTGTGCTGCACCTGTGGTGGGAAAAAAAAAGAAATAAAAGATGCCTTAAGGCAGCTTATGGGAATTCCCTCTATAGCTTATTTAACTTGTACTGGTGGCTGCTTCTGCCCTGGTAGTCCTCAAAAGTGAAGAGAGCAGAAAGATGGTGCAAGCAGGTAATGTCCACCCCCTACCCTGGTAAGTTGTTTCTCCCATACCCCAGGCGTTTACCCCCTGCTAGGCTGGCTGGCCTCCTGTTTTTGGTAGCTCAAAGCAGCTGCAGGGAGTGCAAGCACAGGAGCTGCTGCTCCCTGCGTGTCCCCTCTCCTCATGCCTTGAGGGGGCTGCACCTGCGTGGAAGCCTGAGGAGAGGGGAAGCGCCTGAGAGGCCTTTGCCCTCCTGAAGGAGCATGGCTGTGGTCAGCTGCAGTATTACAACAACATAGAAATACTGTCGTGTAGCGTGTGTGCCAGTGGTGCCCGCGAGCCCTGGCAGTGGTCGTGCAGAGGGCAGAGTCTGCGGCCTGCCGGGCGCCGGGTGCAGCCTGGAGGCTGGGGCTGCGACCCAGCTCAAGTCCAGCAAGAAGGTTACGTGTTCCCTGTGACATGATTCATGCAGGCCGCCTTGGTGGGTATTAACTCAGCTAAAAATGGATGCTGTCCATTTTCTGGGCATTCAGCTCTGCCATATAGATGTGCTATTCGAGTCTGCTACGTTTTTATAAAATGCTGTTTCTGCCAGCCTGGCTAACGGGGCTTATCCAGCAGTGAAGCTTCGGTGGCAAAATGTTTTGTGAATGATTTTAACCTATTTGTTTTTCTCTCACACTGTGATCCTAAATATTTTTACAAAACTAGGTCTGAGATGTATTCAAGTGGAAGGGCTTAGAAAAGGCAAAATAAGAGGTAAATTTCATATTTTATTGATGTAGCCTGTTTCTTTTAGCTTGTAAGTTGAGGTGCGTGTATGACTGTATTTGTATTGAAAGCACGTGTTCATAAATAGCGCTATAAAACTCAGTTCTTCAATCCCCCGCCCCAAAAAAGGAGTTGCTAAAGGTAGTTGAAGAGAAGGCATCTGTTTGCCCAGCAATTTTATGCTGCTATAGCTTGGAGCAAATAATGCTAATAGAAGGAGCACTTTCAAATTGCAAGTCTGATGTAAAATACTAAATTTGTCAATAACTGAATTGCAAAACAAACATTCCAATTATGAGCAAAAGCTAGAGGTGCCATAATGTGGTGGACAGGCAACTGTTCTTGCTTGTACCTGTCCCTAGAAGTTATTATTATTCATACTTAAAGTTCCTCTTTATTTTTCCTATATTTGTAACAACTGCAGTATGATGTGACATATCTTTTCCAGATATTTTGCTTGAATAAATAAGTAGGATATTAAATTCAACTAGGGTATTAGATTTATAAATTAGTTCTGTAACAGGCGTCATAATGTTATTTAGATTTTCAGTTTACAGAGACCTTGTAGCAACTCCCCAGAGCTATGCTACAGAATTAGAGGAAGATGTGAGTTGATGTAAGAAAATTGGTTTTGGTAATATGCTGATGTCAGTAGAGTTTTGCTCTGTGGAAAGATATTTAAATTAACGCTTTTACTTAACTCTGTTGTACAAATGAAAGATTGTTAACGATTTCAAATTACTGATTTGTTGGCTTTTGGACTAAACCTACATGACTATAAATGTCTTTTCCCTGGTAGGACAATATTTATATGGTGAGTGTATGCATGGATTTTATTTTTAACAGAGAAATACATCCCAAACTTCTTTTATAATATAAGCATTTCATTTCATGTTGAAAGAATGAAAAAATTTAAGAGCTTTTATAGTTTAAAGGAAAAAAGACAAACAGGTTGTTTGGGAGGGACAGATCTTTCTATGTCAAGGAAGAGAGAACAGATTTACAGTGCTGATCTTGGAAAAATATGGATCATCATCAGCAAGCACAGTGGCACCGTACTGGTAAGGGAGATGTGAAAGCTTGCGCATTTACAGAAACACATTTACTAGTCAGATTGATGGTAATGGTAGCAGAAAGAGAGAGCTACTAAGTAAAAAGGTTTATAGCTGTTTACATAGGTATTCTGTAAATATAGGAATCTATATCCTCTGTGATGTTTTACATATTCAGAGCAAGAGTAAAAGGTGAAAAATAACTGTGAAAAGTAGGTGTCCTCCTGAGCCCTTTTCTGAGATATCTGAGATATTGGTAGGGATCTTGATTAAAATTATACCACACAAAAAATACCCTAGCAGCTCTTATTAATGAGGAGTACCGAAGTAAAGGAACAGATTATCTCTTTCTCCAGAGCAAATTAGCAGATGGAGAAAATGCTTGTGTAGGCATCAGCACGATTGTCTGGAACCCTCCTCTGCCTCCTGTGGCAGAGGTGCCATCTCAGAGCCTTGGGCAGGGCTACAGGAGGCAGCTCGGAAGCGAGGGCGTCGCGTGGGTTCTCCCCACTTTGTTCCTATCTCCTCCCAGTCCCTGCTGCGACAACCCTTGGTTCAAGCATGGAAGGCATAGATGGTTGGTCAGGATATCTCTCCTCTTCTGCTATCTTTTGTCTCAAAGAGGTAAAGTAAAGGTTTTGATTCTCTCAAAAGATTGCTTCCTTTCCCAAGAAGGGCGAATGGTAATGGGGCTGCACATGTTTGATTTCTCCAGCTGTTGCTCAGGGAATGCCTCCCATAGACTTGGGAGCTGTCAGCCCCAGTTTATTGCACACCCAGGCGAGGTGCATGGTGCCAAGCAACAAAGCTGCCTCAGCTGGGAGTAATCCTGAAGTGAAGGGATTTAGGGAGAGTTGAAGTACAAATGAGAGTAGGTTCAGGCTTTCTAGATTACTGTACAGGTCCTTCATGTCTTGTCTTCCCTGCCGCTCAGGAATACAGAGGTCTCATGTTGTAGGCTCTTAGAGGAACCCCAATTTGAGGGCCTGTTCCTGTGCCGTTCTCCAGAATTTTAGGTCAGATCTTGCTTCACTGGGAAGATATTCCCTTCTCACTGGTTGACTGGTTAGGGATGAATGCAAAAACTCAGCTGCTCAAATGCTTGTCACATATCCTAGATATGT
This sequence comes from Crypturellus tataupa, assembly GCA_034781795.1. Lineage (NCBI taxonomy): Eukaryota > Metazoa > Chordata > Aves > Tinamiformes > Tinamidae > Crypturellus > Crypturellus tataupa. The sequence goes on along the minus strand of JAWLRI010000923.1, from coordinate 3,680,088 downwards.
TTCTTTACTTTGTTATCTGTTAAAATATATAAATAGTGAGGTTAATGAGAATTGCCAAAACACTAACTTTAATGATTGGGTAACTAATTTAACTGCTTAAATCTGAATTTAGAAGCCTTATTTTTGTTGCCCTTTATAAAAACTTAGCTGTAGTTCAAATGAAGATTCAGAAACATCAGAGGCATATCCTAATGCTGCACATCTGTTGATAACACAGACATGCTTTTTTTCTAGTGTTTCTGTGGGAGTTCATGAGTCCAGGCATGCTTTTATATGCAAAACGTGTCTGGCGCCCATATTCTGTGTCTCACCATGGACGTGCTATGTGCGTTCACTGCTTGGAATGTGATTTGTCATCTAAATGTAGCTGGTGTTAAAGTCTGAATGTCTCGTTACTGTGAAACATTTTGCTGCTTTTAAAACAACTTGAACAAAGAGAGCACTTCATATTGCACTTTGATGTGTGTTTTTATTGAAAAAAGCTCCTCTCCATTGCTGAGGCACTGAAGCATTTGCATTAAGTGATACAGGAGATGCCATAGCAATTTCATGAGAATTACCCTTTGCAATGAATGTTAGATTAAATACCTAAGTAAAATCCCTTGAAAGGGGCTGGAAGATAAATTAGAGCAGAACCCTACCTAGGTGGAATTAAATTATGTACCTTCTCTTAAAGATTGTTTTTAATTGATTTGATGCATACTCTTTAGTTAGTTAATAACAAATATTGTACCTGTGGCTATATGATCACTCGTGTCAGTTAGATTTACAGCACTAAGAAACTCCCTTTATCAAAGAAAACAATTTCATAAAGGGGCTGTCCCCTTTTACTGCTCTGCTGCTGATAATGGCTCTGGTCTGTTTTCTGATTAGTGCTCCAGTGTTATACTAATATTGAAGATGTTCTCTAGCAGATAAATGCAGGATTATCACATCGTTTTAGCAGCTTAATCTGTTCCTTGATTGCAAACTACAGCAGCTTTCATATCTCAACCCCTTCCTCTCCATTAGGATTTTTAAAGCCCTAGAAAAAAGGAGGCTGGGAGACAGGTTAGGAGAGGAGGAGCAGAAGGATAAAAAATGATGGAGAAAGGAGTTACAGATAGCCTGAAACTTGGCCACTGTCACAGTTCCTCCTGTTTTTCTTCTCTGGAAACTTGAATCTGGATAATTTTCCTAACTCCCAATGCAGCTGAGAGCAACTACAGACCTTCACTGCCTGTCAGTGCTGGAACGTAAATATGTAGCGTTGAGACTGGTTTGTAAGAGACTAGGATAATGTATATTAAATTTTGACATTCAGAGATTGTTAGGTATTATTTTTATTAGCTTTGGCACAGCTTCTATATGTTTCCTCTCAGTTCTCAGTAGTCAACTTTACACCAAATTCTTCATCTAACATGAAATCTAAGATAAGAATTTTAAAATGCCTATTTCCCCAAATTAGACATACTCTGCAGCCTCTTCTTTGTGGCGCTTTCAGAAGATTCTAAGAGATCACAATGACAAGAAGTTATCTTTAAGGTTGCTGCAGTTAATTATGATTTCCAATTCTGGTTATAAATTTTGGAACTATAAGAATAGTGGACTGTTCTATAGATTGGTCAAACAGAGGATTCCTCCTTGGACATTTTAAATGTTTTCTCCTCAGAGCTTTCCTTGGCTAGGTGTGTTGCATGGTCTTGTCTCAAATCCCCAATTTGGGGATACAGTTTGGATCTGATGGGGACAAATTTCTCGTCTTCAGTCACTCCAGTCACTCTTGGATATATTTTAAAAAAAGCCAAACCTTTTTTTTTTTTTTTTTTTTTTTTGGGGGGGGGGGGGGGGGTGGGGGGGGA
>JAWLRI010000923.1:3631034-3678237 GCA_034781795.1 Crypturellus tataupa | reverse complement strand
CCCCCCCCCCACCCCCCCCCCCCCCCCCCCCCCCCCCCCCCCCCCCCCCCCCCCCCCCCCCCCCCCCCCCCCAGGCAGATAATGATCTCTAAAAATCTAACCTCTAAAATTCAGATTCTAAATGAGAAAAAGATTAGCTATCTAATTGTTAGGTAGTATTTTTTAATGTTTGCATAATCTTAATTATCATATACTGCAATTATTTCTAATTCATTTCAATATACAAATCACTATTTTATATATGGTGTGTTGTTAATGTTTACTACTATAATTACTAATTTGCAATATAAGGCAGCAATTTTATAGTTATTCAGTTACGTATAATTATTATGTCAAATAGCAGACAGCAATTAACACTGAAATATATTAGAAATGATTGTGCTAAAATTACTCTAAGAATATTTGACACATAATTGTCATGCAATAGAGCATGGTTTGCATTTTTGTACTGTTTTCTACTCTCTTCCTCTCTCCATGCTTGTAGGAAACATATTTATTTGGTCCCCCGAAGGAGTAAATCCTACGAAAAATCGTATTTTGTGAGTATGTCGATGGAAGAGTTAGGACTTGGCCTAAGGAGCAAGATGGAAGAGCCAGATGAATGAGTGAGGCCGGGTTATGGTCAGGAGTGACTGCACCGATGTCCACAGCTGGCGCTGTGAGATGCCCGGGTTGTACATCCCTCTGCAGCCGGCTGAGCTGCGACTCCGCTGGGCAGAGGCTCCTCCTGGCCCCGTGTTCTGCCATGGGGGCCCTTTACTGTGCGGATAGACCCATTGCAGTGTAAAAGGTGGGACAAAGCTCTTAGTACAGGGGGAAAAAATACAGCCTAGGAATACAACCTAGGGAATCCTTAAAGAGAGGAAAATTCCTGTTTCATATCCTGATCCATGCAGAATAGTAGTTAGCACTGCCACTTAAACTGTGACTTGGTGGGAAAACAGTTCTCTGGGACTTTTGTTTCTTTTTTTTTTTTTTCCCAAGGATTTAAAATTTGGGCAGCTCTAAGCCCTGCTAAACAAAATTCATGGCTGTACAGCTTAATAAAGCAGAGAGGAGCGCAGCATGTCAAACTCGCCTCCTTCCTTGGTTGGAGCGCAGAGCTGATACAGCCGCACGTGGCACTGAGAGATGCAAATGGGGCCCTTGGAGTGTTAGCAGAACATATTGACTTATATCAGTCCTTTTGCCTGCTTTAAAATTGATCCCCTTAGAAAAGTTAAATATCACCTATGTTTGTAGATTGCTAGACAGCTATTAAGATAATGCTTTTATAAATACAGATGGTGCCCTTATCAAAATTACATGGCAGTAAATAGATGCCAGTAGAAATAATATGACACTTTGATTAGCTCATAAAAGGGAGCACAAATAGAATGGGGATGCTAAGTTGCTCTGACAGTTTTCATACTGTCTTATTTATTGCTTATTTAGCTTTGATAAGTTTCTATTACAGTTTTTGCTCCTTAATTCCTTCGAACCTTTAATTTTTAAACAGTAATCTCTGTTTTAGTGTCCACAGTGGAAAATCCTCATTGTCAATAAATTCTTCATTGTGATAGCAAACTTTCCATTTTTTAGGTAAATGGATGGACCAAATTGCATGCCGAAAGTTGGGGCTATAAAAGTGGCAGAGGGTGCCAATTAATGTGTTACATGAAAATTATTGATTAAAGCAAATAATTGCTTGGGATTTAGCAAGCAATACTGCTTCACTGATGTGGCAGCTTTTTATGCTGTGAGATATACAGAGATACAGAAAGTCTTTCTCATATATTGGTGCATAGAATGACAACAGGGAAATTGTACAGGAGGGTGATTATACTTGGGAGAGGGGATTATAGAGAAAATACTTTAAATGCTTGGGCGGGTGTCTCAGCTGTTCAAAACTGGTGTAACTTCATGAGTTGCAGTGGGATGGAAATGTGGTCTTGTCATTTTTAAATCTGCTGATATCTGGGTATATGGGAAACATTGGCTGCCCTTGGAGATGGATCATAATAATGTGCTCATTGGTGCTGTAATTGATGAGCTTGTGATTTGCGGTGATAATCAAGTGGCATCAGGTGATGAAAGTACAAATACAATATGGTGATTAACAGAGTTGCACCAGTACAGTGCTGACTAATATTTCAACTTTCTTAGTACCAAACAAAAATTCTTGTAGCAACTTGAAAGCAGAAAATGATTAAAACCTGCCACAGGTTTTTAAATCTCCTCAGGACCGTATGGCTGCCTGTGCTCTCTCAGGAAGCACAAAGTTCAGCTTGGATCTTTTGGTGCAGCTTAGCGGTAATATTTATAGCAAGTGTGTGGCATAGCAGTGCTCCTGGCAGATGCAGGGAGCGAGATTGCCCCTTCCGCTTGTAGGGGGGGATCAAGATTCCTGTGCCTGAGTGCCGTGTTCTCCCGAGGCGCGCTGTGGAGCCCCACGGCAGCACGATGTGCAGCGCTGCCGGCCTCGTGTTACCCTTTCTGCTCTGTTGCTGTGGCCAGCAGAGCTTGGCACAACTGGGTGGAAAAAGGGGAACCCACGGCCCGGCTGCTGAGGTCTCCTGGATCCGCACCAAGCTTCTGCGGTAAGATGCTTTTAGCCCAACTTCATCCCATCTAATCACATGCTTAAAGGTCCTTGAATGCTCAACAGCCAGGGCTAGGCCTGGGTGATGAAGAGTGCTGTTCTCCCATACCAATAACTGGCGTGAGGGCGAGAGCAGCCTGTCTGAAGAGCTGTGGACTGCACAACAAGTTTCTATCCATGACATCATCACCGGGAAAGACCAGGGACAGAGGAGAGGTGTCTTGGCCCCCTGCCACCAGAGTCCTTGCAGAAGAGTGGTGGTTTGGGACTGAGAGCGCACCTAGCATCTGACTGACCCTGCGGGTTTAGTCCAAATGTTTCATTGTCAGAGAGCAGGTGGGACGTATCCTATGCCTGTCTGGCTATCCTGACTGTTTGGGCGTAATAAAATCCTGTGGCTGCTCGTGCTTTCACCTTTTGTTATAAAAATTTAAAAACCTATTTTCTGAATAAATAAATTTAAGAAATCCCAAACCATTACAAAACCCCCTTCAGATCTCACATCTTTATGGCTACACTGTCAACTTGATACATGAGGTTTTAGCTGTGCAAATCCCGTTAATGCAAAGGGGAGCTGTACAGCTAAAGATTTACACATTGATATAAGAATAATATTTCTTTAACTTTTTTCCCCCCATTGATTCTTTCCTCTCTTCTTCCCCTCCCCGCCTTCTCTTTGCTTTTTAATGAAATATTCAAGATAATTCAGTGCTGCTTTTTTTTTTTTTTGGTAGTGAGAGGCAGGCATGATGATCCCTCCCTAACTGCGGAATAGGTATAAATTGAAAGGCCATATAGGTTTATTAAGGTGGTAGTAATAATGGAAGTATTTTGTCACCTGTGTTTCCTGCCAGACTAGTATGGGGCAGTCAATACTGCAGAATGCCATACCAGGGAAAAAAACATCTTTTTAAAAACATTATTTATTTTTTAAAGGAAGACTGTGCCAACCTTTCTGGCAAAAATTTCCTTCACTGCTCAAAAGTAATGTGGTTGACACAAACAGATGTACATAAATCTAACACTTCAAGGAAGATCATGCCATATCCTATCTATATGACAGGGCAGAATTTGAACATCCTTGTGCTAGCCTGTGGGCATAATGCAAATTCCGTGGGCTAGAGAGACTTGCTTTTGCTCTAGAATTTCAATTGGTTCTCTCCTCATTTTAAAAAATGGGCTCACTCTGCACAGCTGGGCTGTAGAGTTTTCCTTCCTTGTCTAAGTAGGTGACAATTGACCTAAATGTTGAGTCCTTCAGAACTGTGAGCAGTGAAAATACCTTTATCTCTGATTGATATTACAAAGTGTGTTCTCTCTATTAATTTTTTTCCAGACTACTTGCATTGCTTCCCCTTATGCAACCATGGGAACAGTTTATCGTTCATGTACGAGGTTATGCAGATCATATGCAGATCATTTTTTTTGATCCCAGGGAAAAGGAAGGGATTGTCACCCTTTGGGACGGGGTGAAATAATCCTACACAGCCCAATTGCTGTCAAAATGAGAATGTAACCCAGGTGGGATTTCAAGCAGCATAAGGAAGGCATTTTGCCAAAATGTTTGTCTAGAGAATGACAGAGATTAAAGCACTTCCCGCTCTGATTGGATTACCATGGAGCAGGAGCTCTTTAATCTTGACCACTGTGGCTGTAGTGATTAAGATGTGTGGTGGGATCCTGCCGAAGAAGCGCACGAGTGAGCTTTGCTCTTTTAGTCTTGTGGTCCTGTGGCTGTAGTAGAACAATATTTAACTGTTGCACTAGTGTCAGAGAAGTTGTAGTGAGTACTTATTGCACTTCTTACTGTGCAAAGAAAATACAAATCGCATCCTCTCCCCTCCGGAGTACTGGGTCAGCCTTGATGTCACAGCCAGGCTCAGAGTAACCCGAGTCCATACTCAAAATACAATGCTGAGAAAGTTCAGTTTGCGATTAATATAAGAATATAATAACCAACAATGCAAGTCAAGGGTAACCCAATATCTTGTCTTGGAGCAGGAACAGATGCCTGCCCAAGAATATTAAGACATAATATATATAAAGTGGTTTTCCTGCTGGTATATTCTTCTAGTTTCTGACAATAGTATTTTCTAGGCAATTCTTAAATAGTGTTTGTTTATATACTTTGTATTTCATGCGTAAGTGCAAACAGAGCTATTGGAGAAAGACTCGCAGTATGGGGATGTCTTGTTAAGAGAAGGGAGGAACAGAGAAGCGTGAAGCGCTAGGAACCAGCTTTCGATAATATATGTCAGAAAACAGATAGGGACAACAGCAAAATAATAAACAGGAATATGAGAAATTTCTCTTGCTCGAGCCTCAGTCAAGAAAGGACAGATTTGGTAAAGAAGATACAAGAGATGACAAAAATTGTCGTGAGAGCTGTGAAATGCCAGCTCTTTGCCTGAGGCGGCGGGTGCCAGGTGCTGTGTGTGAACCAGCGGCCCTCTCCTCCTGGTGCTGTGTGGTCTTGGTGTTTGTGGACCTGCCAGGATTTGCATGAGAGTGGAGCTGAGCAAAGCTCCGAGGATGGCATCATCTCCATAACCTGCCCATGACTCATTAACCAGCAGATAACTGATATATCAGAAGGAGCCCAGCTGGTTGGCAGCCCCAGGAGCTGTGGGCATGAGGGGCAGCCATCTCCCCTCTCCCGCAACCCCTGCAGGGTGACTGGGCGCCCCAGCTGCACCTGCGTGGCGTGTGTGGGCATGTTCAGACTGCACGAGCTTGGCTTTGTGAACTTAGTTTGTGAGCTGGACTCACCAATAAATACATCTCCTGAGAATGGAAGAAATCTCTTTTTCCATTTTCAATTACTGTTAGAAATTTGGTGCTTCATGTGGTCTGTCCTTGTATAGCCCTTGCAAAAACGTACACAACCTAGACTGTAAGCATGTGTGATGCCATATAGACTTCTTTAATCCTCAAATGATCCTTTAGACTACAAGGGAAAAGCTGTTAAATCCTTTGTTTTATGTGCTATTTTGCCAGCCTTTCATGGTGAGAAAGCTAAATATTTTTGTCATTTTGGTTAGTTTATGTACTCTATTCCTGTTTTTCTGGCAAAGTAAAATGTCTGATACGTCCCATCCTGATGTCTGTATTTGGATGCAGCATGAATTGAAATGAACCCTATAAACCAAATACAGAGTTCCTTTCCTTGCTTTTGTTAGCTTTTAGTTGGCAAATTTTAGTCAGCATTATATATAGAGGGAACAAAATAACAACAAAAAAGTGGATGTTTACGGAAAACATGCTATAAGTTAATAAATACAATATATGTTTTATGAGAATGGATGTTCTTTCACTAAGTACAGAAGCTACATATGGTGCTGACAGAAAATGCCATATGCTTATAGAAGAGGCTACATTTGTGTAACGCCTTTTTGGAGAACTACTAGTCTGTGAAAAATAACAGTTCTGTTAAATACTGCTGTTTGTCCCCTTGGTTTTGTCTCTTCACTTTCGGGGAATAGCTGGCCGCGATGGACTTCTACGCATAGATCCACCCTCCTTTCTGAGGTTCCTTGGTCCTAACAGGGCCCACCCGGAGCACAGCACTCTGAAATCAGGCCGTGTCCTGTGTTACTGTGCCTGTGTGTTCTCCCTGCAGCATTTCCCCTGCTGCGTGGCGGTGTCGGGAGCTGCGCCATGCTCTTCTGGAGAGCAGGAGCAGGCGCTTATGGTGAGGGGGGATATAAGCGGAGGGACGCACGCACCTCTTGACTTGTCCGGGGTGTTCCAGAAGGAGACAAGATGTTGAGACCTCTCTCTGAGTGCTGCTGAGTGTCAGTGTTGTCCCCGTGGCAGGGTGCACAGTGCGCGTCTGCCGAGGCTGCCGCTGGGGAGATGCGCCCCTGGGCTGGCTGCTCTGCTCTCCTGGGGCCCGCCACGCTGCCTCCGGGTTTCACACTCCACCTTGGGACCAGCTTTCTAAAAATGAATGCCTTGCAGTGCCTAAATTTTAGATGCCTAAGCCCTTTATTGGATCTACTGCAGCCTAAAACTGCCTAGGTAGAGATCTGATTAGATAGCAGCCATAGCTGGTACAGCTCCTGCCTCCTGGAATACCCCTGATCTTTAATATGAAGATGTTTGCAGTTCACAGAGGTTGGTTAGGATTAGCTAGATCTCTCTCTCTATGTACAATGCATAAATAATACACAGCTGCTAGCAATTCATGATACTATACAATTATCTTTAGTTGTTCACTGAAGAAAGGTTTTGAAATGGCTACATAGATAATTTGGTCAGGTAGACTTTTCAGAAGTAGGCAACAGAGAGTTAATTCTGAGTGTTGTCAGCTGTCTTCAGTTTTGAACATGCATTAGATTCAGAAGACAGCCATATAGAAAAGAATGTTATGTTAATGTGACAGCAATCACAGGAACTGCTATTGAAAACTCACTGTTGCGCTCCCATCCAAAATTAACATCATAACCTTATGTCACTGACTCACTATTATCCTAATACCTGTTTTTGGATTCTGTCCAGTCCCATTAGATATCCCCATGTTGATTGCTCTCTTACTGGTGAATGTTAATTGCCCTCAAATCTCAGCGGAGTTCAAAAGCTTGGGGAAAAAGAACTGAGTGGTAAAGCCGCTAGTTTTATTAACAGGCAAGTAAATAATAAATCTGTTCAGAGATTTGAGTGGAGTACCTCAGACATAAGACATAAACAGCTGATCTCACATCTTTCTTTGCATGTCTATCACATATTAGTAATGAGATAGCAGAGAAAGCCATATTGGCTTTTGACATTTAAATGGTATCAGGAGTGCCTGTCCAAAATCAGTGCACTTTGAGAGGCAGTCAGGTTCTGTATACTTCCCATTGGGATTCTTGTCTGCTTGTCATTAAATGGTGTCCCTTATTACCTTTTAAGAAGTTCTTAAACAGTTAGCAGGACTAATTAAAAGGATGATGTCAAAATATAGTTACAGAAAGGCTTGTCACCTGCCATTTAGTATTTTTCCTCCCCTGGTGATGCATATGTATGTGCTTTTGTAGAAAAACCGCTCTTTTGCTTTGTTTTAAGAGAGAACTGAAATCTTTATTACTTGGCTACTTTCTTAGTCTGCTTGTTTTAATCACAGATTTTTAAGCAGAGCCCTAACCCTTTCCCTCACTTCCACACAATAAACCTCTAGATGGAAAATCCATTGTATCATCTCATTGTGGGTTTGCTTCTTGTAGAAAATTCTCTGGCTTAAGTTCCTCTTCTAGTGGTTTTTAGTTTGAAAATCATTGGTAGCGCTTACAGAACTAAGTGATGTGAAGAATATATTGTAATCACATAGTGCAGAACAATTACATATTTTACATGACTGGTTTTTAGTTGGTAGGTAGTATTTAATCTCCTAGTAGAGATCTGTAATGACTCATTTTAGACACTGACCCTCTAACTTCATTTCAGGAACAAAGTATTTCCTAATCCAGTAATGTCTGTCTATACCATTATGTCATGTAGATAAAGAAAAGCAACTCTTGGCACCAACTGCTAGATTGCTTAACAAAAATAAATGTCAGCAGGTGAATTGCTTGCTGAATGCTAGGCTGAAGTTGAACATGAGCTGAACGTGTTATGGCCATATAAAAATCTGTATTAGCAGGTGAAGTAAAGGTGCTGTTTTTGTTAGGCTGATACAGTAAGAAAAAGAAAATCTTAACTTATTTTTATAGTGATCGAATAAACCTAACATCTCTAGATGAATGTGCCTTTTTTAAGCAGTGCAAAAGTGGTGATCATGCAGTAACCGCATGGTGGTTGAAACGTGAACGGAAGCCTAGATTTTTTTTGCAAAACTTACCCCAAAGAAACCAATCCATAGCAAGAAGGTGAGAGAAAGAAGCAGTATGGCATTTGTTTCAGTAGAAATGAGTGGAATACCTGTGGGCCAGTGATGCTTATTAAAATACTTGTGAGCAGCTGAAGCTCGTGTGTGCTTGCACTGGACACAGTCAGTATGCAGCGCACATCGTGAGGGAGCAGGGTGCCAAACACTGTTTGTGGTGTCTCTGGAATAAAGATGGTGGGTGCTTGAAATTAAGCTTCTTTAGTCACACAGAAGCACATAAATAACTGCCAGGATTTCACAGCTTCTGAGCATTAAGAATGTCTCATTCATTTCCATCCTGAAAATGTTGGTCACGATCTTCTCCAGTTGCTTAGAGCCTCTTGCTGTGAAGATCCACTTTTCCTATCTAGCCCTGTCTGCACCCTCCAGTTCTATTCACATTTATGAAGAGTTTCAGCAATAGGAAGGACTCTGCATATTATATTTTATAAACAGTTTTACATTTTCTTCTTCATTTTTAGAATCCCTGATAACACAGATTGTATGCCAAGGCACTAAAAAGAGAATGCATAAAAGATGATTTTCAGTTTATTTAGTTCTACCAGGTTTTATTTGTGTGGGTAGCATAGAGAGAGGCTGTGCATGTGTCCTGTAGCATTTGCATCACACTTCTAGTTCTCTTTTTCCCCCTTGCTTCTGCCTCTCTCTTTTCCTAGGCTTGTTGGCTTATAATGGCAAGAAAGGGGATCACTTTTTCAGGAGAGTATCTAAGACAAATAGGGCAAAAAAAGAATTTTTATAGCCCAGAAAGGAGTAAAAACCATAGAATCATAGAAAGTAATCAATTTTTGGAAAGAAGGAATTTTGTGCTCCTAATTTGCAGCAATCCCAGTAATTGCTACTGTGCCCAACTCACTAATACAATAAAATATAATTAAATAATTGAATACAATATATGCTTTCTGTAATAAGGAACTTTATTTCTGTTTCACAACATGCAAATTGCCAGTGTTGAAGCTCACCGTTAAACACAAGAACTGTCCCTGGATACTTGGATATTACCTAGTGCGCAGGATTCTCCTGTCGTGGCACTTTCCACTCTGAGAGAATATTGTTTTTTTTAGGCAGTGGAAGCTTTACAGGATGTTGCCTGAAATAAACTTTTGGGGAGAGAGGTACCTTAATTGTTTTCTCAATGTGGTTTGAAGCTTTCTAGCTGGCACTGTACATCCAGCTGATGGACGCTCTGTGCCACTAAGTGTGGGACTTTCTGGAAACTTCACATCAAGTGAGTGGGTGGCTTGTTGGTGTAAATTCTTTCTTCAAACCTGATTCTCCATTGCTGATGCCAGTGGAAACTCGAATAATTAGAACTGCAGAAACGGGCAAATTTAGGTACAACAGAGTATCCCTTGGGGTGGGTACTATCCCTTGTGATACAGAAATGTTAATGCTGCTTTTAATGCTGTACCTCTATTTAGACATTCCTTTGGGTTTAATTCTAGACTATGTGAGATTGACTTGTTGCTCACAGAAGCAGTGAAAAACCATCTGGATCCAGTGCTGGGCAGTCTTAGCAGAAAAGGTATTTAGAGAGATGGTGTTCTCGAAGCTTACGGAATTTGGATGGGTGAAGGGATGAGCTGAGATTTAGATTTTTTTTTTTACAAGGTAGATACAGAAGGAAAAAAAAAAAAAGAGAAAGACTGGGACCTAGAAATCAGAGGAAAGGATAGAATCCATGTGAGACATATAAAACTGTGCCCCAAAGCATCAGGTATATTGCATCATCTTTAGCCTATTTGATTTCTTATGTTCAACCACATATATGAGGTTAAAGGCAAGTGAGAAGTGATTTTTTTTTTAAGCAGTTTCTCTTTCCTGTGTTACTGATGTCATTAATAGTTGCTCCTACTTTTTTGTCTTAATTTCTCTTTCAGACGTTTTCTTTCCCCCAAACCTTCTGCCTGCGTCCCTCATTCCACTCTGATCTTCTTGACTTCATTTACTGTGGTTCATCAGGGGCCTAGTCCTAATCTCATTAAAATCAAAGCAAACCTGTTATTGATCAGAGTGATGCATGATAAATCCCAGGTCTGCAATTCCTTGCCTATCCTAATCAGCCAGATCATCATCATTAATTTACTGTGACTTAAAATTAATCAAAACACAGAATACTTTTATTTTACCTCTAGTTTTAGTGCATAAACTTGGAATGCAACTTGGATGAGGAGTTTATCTTTATTCAGGCAGTTGCCAGGCTTGCATTTTAGCTTTGCTCTAAGTAAAGATTTGAAGGACTGTAAAGTCTTTGGGTTAGCCTATTCGGTTTGTGTACTACAGAATCTGCTGCTTCTGAGTAATCTGTGTAGATGTGTCTGTAAAGTACTTCCACGGTCATAATCTTGAATAGTTCAAATTTAATTATGACTGGAGATCCCATATTTCATTTATATGTAAAATTAAAATATGCAGAAGCTAATCGTATTCCAAGACTGACTCCAAATATTTCTGAGCTAAAATGTTTGTAACATAGAAATCTTATTAAAATTCCTATTTCTACCATTTTAATAGTAATTTGATTTAAAAATTGCAAGACTGTAGTTTCATTTGACTGAAAGAAGAATTATGAGACTGTAGACAGACTAACTGCAGTTTTAACAATGCTAAAATCCATTATAAATCAGAAAAGGAGGGAAAAAGTACACATGCCATAATAATAATTTATTTGATGGTGCTATTGAATATACATATAGCTTACAGATTATGTGTTTCTAGTACACCAAAAATAAAAAGGCTAAGCACAGGCACATTATTTTTAATATGAAGATGCAGTGCTAAAGGGGGAGAACTTTGGGGAATGATAACTGGGTTGCTGTGGCCTCCTGTGCCAGCTGCAAAAAAAAAAGTAAAATAAAAGGACACCAAAAAGCAAAGCAGGTAACAAAGTTGTCATCTCTGCATACGTTTCTTTTTTTCACACTCTTATTAGTGAGATTATCCCACATTTCAGAGAGTGTTTCCTGAGCTGCCAGGCTCAGGAGCACGGGGCTGCACCGCGCCTTAGGGAGCGCGCGGTGACCCTGCGCTGCCCGGCAGGACGTTTCTGTGGGGGCGGCTGGCTGAGCATGCTGCTTGTCAAATGTGAAGAGTGCAGATCTGGCTATTATCTTCTCCTGTACATTCCCCGGGGGCTATTTAAATCCCAGTGGTCATCTGGTCACTACTGGGATTTATTTTGTGAAGCAGACAAGGTTTAGAAATTCATCACGGTTTAGAAATGCAGTTGTGTTGCTCTGACAGGCTATAGGTAAAGCTGTATGGATTTCAGATATATGGGAGCACGGGTTGGGCATTCTTGATCCCCTTATGAAATGGATTTACAGCTTTTGGGGAGCTTTCCTTTTGGCTGTCAGTGATATCATTATGTCTGCCAATAATCTGCTTGTTGTTGTAGTCCTTTTTCAGGCAAAACTCTTACTCTGAAATGTTAATATTAGCCATAGCACAGTCATGCATAAGAATATGATGGGGGTTTTGTCTGCATGAGTGGCTCAGGATGAAGCACGAAGTCTGGTCAAGATATAGGTTTGGCTGGCTTCCTTATCTGTATTTACAAATTCTATTTAATAGGAGCAATAATATGTTGCAGGCAAAAGATAATTGCACTCATGGTTTAGTTGAAATCGTTTGTCCTGAAGGATTCTGCTTTGTAATATTGGTCTGTGCTCTTACTGCTCAGAAATGCATTGTTGTGTGTTATTGCCTAATTGGCTAACTGTAATTGCCTATATTGAAAACTGATCTTAAAAGTTAATCTATGCTGGAGTCAGGAAGATTAATTGGGGCAATCACCATCCCATAGATTTCTAATAGAGTGACACCTCTTAGAACGGTTTGCTATGAGTGCCGAGGCATCCGAATGAGGCTGAGGGCACACGCGTTCCTAAATGCCGCTCGAGCCTGCAAGCTCGCAGGGAACTCGGCGCCTCCATGCAGTGCTGCGGGCATGGGGCATCACCAGGGAGCTTGGCTGAGGAAGGGAGATCCAGATTTCTTTGTATGTTGTTTCAGGTGAAGTATGTAGACTTCAGGGTTGATCCCATTGTGGGAAGATCGTGACTTGTGTCCCTTTCAGATTTGCTTTAAACATCATGTTGATTCTCATGGCTGTTTTATAGGGTTAGGTTGGAGACCGAGCTAAATTTCTGCGTGCCTAGACGCTCCTCACAGCTGGAACCAGCTGTCCAGGCACACGTGGTAGTTCAAGTTAATAAGAAGTGCCAGGAAGGCTCCTTTTTCTGCGTTTGGTCAAGTACCGTGTCACACTGAGAGGAACGGCTGAGCAGGGCTCTCCAGACAGCTCACTGCTCGCCTACATGAGCTGAGTGGTGTCGACAGCGTGGGCAGTGGCACCTGCGCCACTAGTGCTGTCCTGTGACCTGCTACCAGGAAAACACTAAGGTCACAGTTAGGAACTTGGATGTACAACAGAGTTTGCAAAACCGTGCTGAAAAATTTACATAGATGAGAGCCACCTTTATGTAACCTGAAATCCTGCCCGACACCATGCTTCCACTACGACAGCCCGAGTCAAGGAGATGGAAAACTGACTGATGTCGGATCATGAGGCTTGGGTGGCTATGAACGCGGTGTACTGTGCTGAAATGTCACATAGCCGCAGTGTCACATCACACTACAGCCTCTGCTCACATGATGCAAGTCCTGTTTATCTGACCTGTCCTAAAATAAGAAAGCCTTATGCTTTATTTATGAGCATTGTGCCACCATCGCAACACTGTGTGTAACATCAGTTGAGCACATCGCTTTGCATTAACTCCGTGCTCCTAAGTGGGGAAAAAAACCCCTCGTGTTTATCTGGCATATTGAGTTATCTGAGAAAAGACTCAAAGCAGCCTGTTGGGCTCTTTTGGGGGGTACTTAACATGTAACGTGATCCAGCTGCTGAACTTTGTAAGGTTGCTATTTCTAACTTCAAAAGTTTTTAATTCTTTAAAAGAACTTGGGCCTTGTTCCAGAGATGTAGGGATGTAACCGTATATCAGGAAGTAAGACATGGTCCAGTGTCTCTCCATGGAAAATTACAGACATCATGTTGGCTGGTAGAGATGTCACTTCGCATTACATGAATATTTGGCCGCCTTTGGCACCGTGTGGTACTGCATGAAACACCTCAGCAGAATGCTTGCCGGGCAGTCATTGTGTGTGTCCTGGGATTCTTGCTTGCCACAGGAGTTCAGCCAAGGATAAGCAAAGAATTCACTTTTGATAAAATTCTTTAGGTTTCTGCCACTGTCTTTTCCTCTTGGCCCTTTACTGCAGGTCTAGTTCTTGCTCTCCTTGAAGTTCATCAGCAGTTGGGAGCTATGGCAGACAAAAGTTTGTCCAAAGATTCATGACAGTAATGGGTGAAGGGAACACTGAAGGGACTAATCTGACCCATCGCAGAGACCTGCTGTTTGAATGCACCTGAATAATTAATCATTGAGCTAGAACCTCTATCTAGTGAGAATGTCTGATACTCGAAATTGCTAGTGACAGACAGCTGAAACCCAGGGTAATTGCTACAGCAGTTAATTGCCCTCACAGTGAAGAATAAAATAAGAAGGCTTGATTTCTAGTCTGAATTTGTGTGGCTCCAATTTCCTGCCACTGGATCTTCCCTTTATTTTGCTTGCTGGGTAATCTCTGGATCCTTGCTACAGATCCTCGAGCCAGAAGGATGACACGGACATCGCAGTGGCTTAGGACAGCAGGGGTAAGGGAGAGATCCCTTTTTTTTTGCCTGCACCGAGTCAGGGAAGGCCTCTCTGTGTGCTCACTGCCATAGGACTATGCCGGGAGACATCCAGTGCCCTGCTTTGTAAGACACCTTCTTTGGCCAGAAATGACCCTGAGCCAAACCCCAGAGACAAAAATCTTTGCATTTTGCATTATCTCTGCACAATATTTTTGGCCGAGGTCCATCTTTAGCTATTGAAAGAGACATCTTTTTGTGATCCAGTCCTGTTGGCACACGTACAAATACTTTCAACTTCAACTTCGACTCTTGGTTAAGCATGCGTTTTATTACAGGGTCAGAAACAATTTTTCTCAATTACCACTTATTCATTATTATGGATAGAAAATGAATTTCATTTTAATGAGAAAAGAAGACTAGTTTTCTGGGTTTACATTAGACCTGAACCAAAAATCCAGTATTGCACTTAATGGCAGGAGCAGGAAATACGTGAAAACAGATTGTCTTTTGAACCTTACTTTTCTGCTTCATGGAAGCAGCAGAGCCTGCTGGCCATGATGCTGTAGCAAACTGCACATGCACACACTCCTGCTTGTGACCCTTGCGTTGTCTTGCAGCTGGTTCAAGGCAGGAACTGTACCTGGGGCTCTGTTGGGGTTTGCTCCTCAGGGCTAGTCAGGATCCAGCACGTGGGCTCTTGGGTGTCCAGGCAGCCAGCGGGGCTGCAAGAACAGGCAGGCCCAGAGTGCATATTGCTGACTTCTGCAAGAAACCGTTAAGTGAACAAGAAGAAAGAGGCGGCATACAACTTGCAGGGAAGCTATGCTCATTTATTTTGAAATTATTTTTTCTTGCAAGAGGAATGAAAGGTAACAAGGATATACTACAATTACACTAGGAAAGGTAGAATTAGGAAATTGAATGAACAATGTACCCCTTAGTATGATTTTGCCATGAAATATTCACAGCCTTTTGGGTGTAAGGTAAGTGAAGAGATGATGGAAATCCAGCTGCACAATGGGTCTGTGACTAAACAGTCACTGCTGCTAGAAGTGTTGGTGCAGATTGTGCATCTTTTCAGTCCATAGGACCAGTGAGCAGACTGCAGCCTCCCTACCAAATTTCAGTCTGACAGAGAAATACTTCTCTCCAGAGCAGAAGGGAAAATGAAATAGTGAAGCAATTGTGGAAAAGTTGAGCCATAGGTTACGGGCTGCCTCAGCAAGAAAATTTTGTAGAGAAGTCTCTCTTCTCAAGAAGCCCTCCCTGGATCCAATCCATTTTCCTCATCTGAGAGAAAACAAGGGGACCCCACTGCTCTCAATCGCTATATAAAATAAAGGGCGAAGTATAATCTTGAGAGTGGCTTAGTGCTAGCTTATTAAAGATATTGTATTTAATGAGACCTTGCGATTGTAAGACCTTGAAATGCACCAGTGCCTTGCTTTCTGGCTGCCAACTCAAGGTGAGGAAGTCTGCATTATCCCGGTTTTCAATTTTCACTTCTATTCCTGTTAGAAAGGCACCAAAAGGAGAGATGTATGTCTTTGAAATTCATTTTTTTTAGACCAGCTGAGCTTAATCGTTTCCATGGGTTTCCATAAATTCGTAAGGACATGGTACAAGTTGTGTAATCAACCATGACAAGATTATCACTTGTCTTGAGGTGTATTTAGATTGACTTTTTAAGAGACTTAGATGTTAAGTATTGAGCTGAGCTGTATTGTCAGGAGCAAAATTTATCTTGAACAGCTGGTTGAGATGAAACTGTATCATCCATTAAAATTAAAATGATCATTTCTGAATTAAAGGGACTTTTAAGCTTGTTCCTCACGCCATAATATGTGATCAACTTATTTCTCTTATGAATGACACTTTTTTGGACGCCATATGTTACAATACGCATTTAACTCTTCATAGTCGCTTACGGGTGTCTCAGAAGTCATATTTTAAGATATAATTATGACTCTGGGTAAAATGTTTACACCTAGATAGATGAAGAATTGTGTATATCTTAGTTTTCTATACTAGTAGGTGATTTAGAGTGTAGGAGTCTTCTACTGTTTTTATTATAAAAACAAAGAAAGTTTGCTGTGTCCTGAAACGGTGGACCACTGTAAGAATTACCTGTGTCTAACTGGTAATGCTATTTTTTTTCTACCCCAGATTTTGATGATCCTAGCAAATACATGTAAATAGAAAATAAAATTCATCAGCTGCTGTTTAATGAAAAGCATCATATTTACCTCAGCCTTGTAGCTACTTTGCCCTCCTGCAGGGGCTATTTTAATTAGCAGCATGAGTTTTGGGTAGTTTAATTTATTTTATGATTTTGTAAAAATACCTTGGAAGGGCTTATTTATAAACTGTCTGGGTAATTGGTAATATTATTTCAACACCAGCTGTAAAAGCAGGGTGGCCCATAAAAGATGGCTTTTTTCTCTTTAGCAATGGGATATTTACTGCAGTGTCTTATTTTTTCTTGCTGGGCTTAGTTGGTGACAACAGAGCAAAGCAAAGTGAAGATCAGATAATCAAACGAGAAAATATCCACTGAGAGGTTCTTCAGTGTAATACACTAATAATAATACCTTGTATTTCTATGTTGACTTAATTCCAGCAGGCTACTGACCACAGAGTGGGCTCTATGGACTTCACGATCTGTTTGTGCACTTGTTGAGGTCATGGCCAAGTTTCTCTGTGTGTAACACTGAAATGTTAAATATTACTTAGGTATGGGGCTGTACTACTTTTGGTGTTACGATTCTGCTCAGTTGGAGTTGTGCATGTTGAGTATCTTTCAGAATCAAGCCTCAATAAACTCAGTCCTTACACATTTACAAAACTAACATACTTTCAGTGAGATTTCTGTATGTAAAATGTTGAGGGAGGGCCTGAATATTTAGACTGATGCAGACATTATTTTATACAGAATTGAACAGGGGCCCTTGAATTTGAATACCATGTGTGCATCATATTAGTATAGGGCTGTAAGCCACATAAATTTGTGAAAAAAAATCACTGAGATCTAATTATACCATGAACTTCTTAACATTAAATGGTAAAATAACCTTGCTGTGTGAAGGCATTTGTAAGTATGTTGATTTCACAATCATTATGATTCAAAGTAATCATTAGTCACCTGAGTAGCGGGAGGGTTACTCACTCTTGTGAATAGGAACTGTATTTATTTCTATAAAACATATTACACAAATATGTCTAACCCATAAAGATTATACGATTTTATTTGTACAGTGAAAGAACATGATTTATGGTACTATTTTTAAGGCGTTTGCAGAGAACTATAGGTATGAGAGGCAGATAGATTAAGTACTTAAGGTTATATGGTAAATATAAGATCCCATTCCAAAGATCTTAGTTAAGGAAACACTAGATATGTTGCAGAGTTTCACAAATTGGAGCCATCCAGAAAATTCAGTGAATTGGGTTGCATGCTCTGTGCAGAAAGGCATTTCCCACAGTGAGCATTTCACAGAAGTATAAAAAGCAAGGTTCTGGATTTGAAGATGTTCCCTGTACTACTCCAGTTTTGCAGAAAGGTGCAGTCATTAAGCAATTCAGCTAATCAAATGTTCATTCACTATAACTTTCTGAAGGAAAGTTCAATGCATGCAGTGACCCTTTTAGGAGGCCAGATCAAGAAGTTGCAAGAGAATCAAGGAACTATTTTGAATTTCTTACTTTTCAAAAACACCCATTAAAATGTGCCCTATAAAGACCTAGTCCCAGAATCAATGCGAAGACAGGGTATAAAAGATCTTTGAAGACAGGATCTCATAGCCAGTACACTATAATGCACAAATGATGTCACTTATTGCCTGTTCTTATCTGCCTTGCTCTACCTACAAGTTAGAACTAATGTTTATTAAAAAACGAGCTATTCTGATATGTTTTTAAACATTTAAGTCTCTTTTAAGAAATGGACTATTTTTCTTATAAAGATGACATACCACAGACAGTGTTGTGGTTCCTGCTGTTAGAAAAGAGTAATTACATATAGCCATGGTTATAATATGCTTGCTTGCTAAATGCATAAATCTAATAATGCAACAATGCAATGCTACAATAAGCTTCATGAATTGGAGAAAAAAACAGAGTTTAAATGCTTTTGGCACCTGACACATTTTTTTCAAGGGATGGTCTATAATTTCCTGTATTAGAGCTGGTTGTATCCTTTAAAGAATACAGCTGGAGAGTAAAGGATGTTTTGAGATTCATGTATTTAGTCTACTAGGTGCCATTTTGCACTTACATTTGATTTTAAAGCTATCAACCTCATTTTGTTAGTGCAATCCTTTTTTTTTTTTTTTTTTTTTTTTTTTTCTGTGAGGAGAGAAAGAAGGCAAAGATAGAAAATTGTGCTCGGAAATTAAGATTCAATATTAGAAAGTTAAAATCAGTGTGGCTCCTTCTTGCTGCTGAAGCGCGTTTTCGAAAGCTTCAGTGGGACTCGTCTGCATTTGGAGAAGCAGGTGTTTGTGAATGCTAACACGTGCTTGTCTGTCTTGCTGTGCGTTTGAGAAAGCTCTAGATGATACTGTAGCTCCCTGGAGGTGCTGTGAGCGAAGCACCGTCCATGGCAGTTTAATGTGATCCTGACCGGTCGCCCTGCAGCCGTGTGGGTGTCAGCTCAAGCCGCCCACAGCAGCCTGTGCAGTGTCGAGGCAGGACTGGCTGCTCAGAGGCTTGGCTTACCCAAGTGGCATCAGCAGTGAAGTGTACAGCACTTACACCCCCTGACCACTGCCTGAACGATTTTAGAGAGCACTGGAAAATTGTCATACTTTAATGGTAAATATGGTGTTAACGCTGGCTACGCCTGGGACGCCTGCACAAGTAGTTCTGGGAGCAGTGTTAGGGTACTTGGGGAACAAACATGGGAAATCTGTTGCGGTGGTGGGCTCTTTTTCAAGGCGCTGCTGGTGGCAGGAAGACATGCACTTCCCAGGTGGTAGCAGTGCGAGCTCTGCAGCGAGGAGCCCCTCTGCGCCCCTGCCTGCTGCAAAGGGGCAGCTGAAGGCTCGGCACGGCAGAGCTGCTGCCTCCCGCCTCGCTGTGTTTCATGCCCTTTGGAGTGTAAGTCTTCTCTGTCTCATTTGGGTAGAGTGTGATTGAAGTGTTGAAAACCTGAGTGCTGTGGAAAAGCTTTTCATGAATGTCCTAATAATCTTAAAGAATAAAAGCTCTCCCTTCCTTGGGACATTGCCTGTCCTTTGGGTCTGGAGGTCATGTCAATCCTCTGGCCCCATCAAGAGAAATTACGTATGTATTTCACGAGCTGAGTTCCCCTTTGTGTTGACCAGCTCTGTGCAAGCTTTCAAATGATTCTGCCTCACCTTTGCCCTTAGTCTCATTTAATTAGATATAAGTCTACATACAATTCAGTCCGGCTAGTCTCTCAGTGTAAGTTGTGGTTTCTCTTTTTGGCTAACTCTCTACTGCTTCTGCAATTGAAGCGGTGGAATCTTGTAATTCATTTTGTTCCACCATTATTGATTTGGTGGCAACAGTCCAAATGTTGAAAAATATTTTCCAGGTTATTGTTGCCCTTGATTTCCAAAGGCATTGCATACAGTGAAGCGTGTGGATCAGAAATTGAAGTATCCATAGTGTTAGAAGGGTTTTAGGGTGCATTTTCAATTGCAAAAGCAGTTTATTGTTAATTAGAGAGGTTTCCAAGGGCATCACAATCTCCTGATAGTCTGTGAAGAGCATCCTTTGTCAGAGTCCCCTCTGGAAGAGTTTGCCAAGGCCATCACTAATCGAAATCCTGAGTTGATTCTCTAAGGAGCAATTATGTTTAAGCTTAATACTAACTTTAAAACTTGCTCTTTTTATTAGATTTTGCTTCAGGATTCTTTAAAAAAAAAAAATGAAACGGTCTACAAAGACTTCACCAAATTTCAGTAGTCTCATGTGCCAATCTGTTGTAGCTACTCTTTCTGAGCAATGAAATGGCTGTTTCAGAGGCACGATTTAAACATACTTGCTTAGCATATTTGATTGAGAGCATTAGCTTAGATGCAGAGACTCTTCTGGCAGCTGTCTGGTAGTGTGGGGGCTGACTAACTAGTGAAAGATTGTGGAATTGGACCCCATTGTGCATTTATTGTACTCTTACTATGTGATATGTGCTGTATTTAAAGGTTGTGGCTAGGAAACCCAAGGAGTAACCCTTGTAACCAAATGTTCCATCTCTGGTGCTCCTGTTTGATCTCTGCAGAGACCACAGAGAATGGCTTTGTGAGGACCTTTATTTGGGTTACAGGAGAACGCAGGGATATGGGTAGGAGTCTGTCTGCCTCAGTGTCCTGACTTTGTTTCTACAGTGCACGCTCTGCCTGACCTACACGAGTCAGTGCAAAATCGCACACTTCTCCATTTTATATGCCTGATCTTCCTTTAATATGCAGCTCTGTCTTTCCTCATTTGGCAATTTTAATTTGCTTGTGTATGTGTGTATAAATGCATAGGTGTGCACACCTGTATACAAAAACAGATCTATATAAAGATGAAGTCTTTATTTCCTGTATGTCTGCCAATACTGCTTTGTTATAATGCAGTGACTAACTGTAAATAGAATTGACTTAGAGGCTGAACTGGTTGTTGCTATTTTGTTAATAATAATATGAATTGCTCCCCCATCATGTAATGTGAAAATAAATTTTGAGTTATTACCAATGCCAAATAACTTTGTGAAGATTGCTGACTCAATTCATCAAATCTGTTTTGTCATACATCAGTCATTTTGACCTGCTGTGTGATGAGATATATTTTAATTATCTGTCACTTGAAAGGACTCTCTGCTGTCTGTGTTACACACACATTCATGTCTTTAAAATCAAGACACTGCAAGCAAAAGCTCTGGGCAGGTTTTTGTGCATTTTGCCCACAGATGCTTCTCCTGTTTATTTCACAAACTAACAAGCACCCTTTACAGTTGTGCTGTGTTTTATTTTGCATAAGTCCTTTAGAGCCTGAAGAGCTTAGGGAAGAATTACACAGGTAAATGCTGATCTGCGCCAGCTTTGAAGAGAATGTGCTCCTCAGACCAGTCTGCCATTGCGCTGCCTTTAAGTTCTGTGCTGGACAAATCCTGAGCCTGGCATGCACTGGATTATTTGGATTAGCTCTTTCCTATCTTTTCAAATTATTGAACTATTAAACTCTTCACCTCCATCATTTCTGTGTTGGGCCAGATTCTAGTTGGCTATGAGTACTCAGGTTAGATCAATTTTAATTCCATTCCTGGTTGTATGTGCTCAGTTTTGAAATGCTCACCCTATATGATTTAAAATAAAAAGTTAGAACTTGACCTCTTCTTCCTTAGGGAGAAGTTAGGGGTTATTTTTTGCTTTGTTTTCTTTGGCAGGGGAATTGAAAGGGAAAGTTTACAGTTATGAATGGGGGCGAAAACATCTTTGATCTGCAGACATTTTTCTTGTCTTCAGAGCAGGCCTTTCTCTTGCAGGCTGACAGTGATGGAGGAAGGTGTCACGGTGTCTCTCCCCACCGCCAAGGCTGGCACACTTTGCTGCCCCAGCCTTACGTAAGGCCCTGGGAGGCCGAGCAGGGCCGCTCGGCTGCGGGAGGTCAGTGCTGCGCAGCCCGAGAGGCAGATGGGAGAGGGCCCCAGTGCGGAGGGGCATCAGTCTGGGAAGAGCTCTCTGTACAGAGAGCTTCGTGTCCAAGGACACAGAGTTACAAGATGGCTGAGGTTGGAAAGGACCTGCAGCGATCATCTAGTCCAACCTGCTGCTCAAGGAGGGCCATCTAGAGCATGTGGCACAGGGCGGCATCCAGGCGGTTTTGGAAGATCTCCAGAGAAGGAGACTGCACAACCTCTCTGGGCAGCCTGTGCCAGGGCTCTGTCACCCTCACAGGAAAGAAGTTCTTCCTCACATGGAGGTGGAACTTCCTGTGTTTCAACTTGTACCCATTACCCCTGGTCCTGTCACTGGCTACCACTGAGAAGAGTTTGGGCCCCATCCTCTTTACGTTTTGCCCTCTAGTATTTACCCATACATGTTGATCAAATCCCCTCTCAGTCTTGTCCAGACTAAGTAGGCCCAACTCACTTAGTCTTTCCTCATACGATAGATGCTCCAGTCTCTTAGTCATCTTCATGACTCTCCACTGGACCCTCTCTAGAAGATCCATATCCCTCTTGTCCTGGGGAGCCCAGAACTGCCCCCAGTACTCTGGGTGCGGCCCCACCAGAGCTGAGTAGAGGGGCAGGATCCACTCCCTGCACCTGCTGGCAGCACTCCTCCTGATGCAGCCAGGATCCCAAGCAGGACATGAGCCATGGTTGGCTTTAGGGCAAGCATGTTAGCATCAGAGGGTGCAGACAGAGGTTGGAAGAGGGTAAATAAACATGTGTTTATTGTGTGGTAGCAAGTGTGGTTTGTATTTGTTTTACTTTCTTTGTGTAATAGAAGGTGAGAGAGGCAGTATTTTTACTGGATTTGGTCAAAATGTAAGCATGAAGTAATGACACAAGACTAGTATTTTGTATCTGTCTTAAGAAATACCCCTTCCTTAATTTAATTAATGAAAGCTGATTTGCTGAATGGCCTCCTTATTGATTACTGCAGTAGCTGGATTTTTATGTGCTACTTATGCGTATTTCTATTTGTGTTATCAAATATTCAGAGTACATTTGATCAATTTTTTTTTTCCAGAGGTAAGCTATTTCTGTCTCTCATTAGACTGATACTGTTTGAAGATATTCACTGTGAGTGTAAGGAAAATGAAAGGTGTATATATATCTTTAACGTGGTTGCTGAATGAAGGTGTGCAAAGTTACAGAATAAGAGTGGTAGTAGACCCTGTTTGGGTGAACATGGGCTCTACTGTGATCGTTTTTGCTTATGGAGGCAGATGTAGATAGCATAATTCTAGTTGACCGAGACAACTGTGAATACTTGACATCATGCTAAGCCTTTTTTCTTCTGATTTTTCGGGCCATTTGAAAGATAGCAGTAACCATGACAGAACTGGGGCCCCTGGGAAGGCACAGTCATTTTTCTTCCCTAGTATGTGTTTTTGATGTGAATTTTATTTAAAAAGTAAGAATTGGAATGGTGGAGATGGAATGCGTTGACCTAATGTTGGGAGACAGACTTTAGCTGACACTTCACAAATATAGAAAAATCTACTTTGTTTTATTTCAGGTACTGGCAGAAACTTCTGGTGTGTGACTTGGAATAACGATTGTCTTTGCTCTCCTGTTTGTACAGTGACCTGCTTAATGGGGCAATCAAGTCTGATTGATGCCCTGATACATTATCATTCACTGCAGAGTTCATGGAAGTTCTGGACAATTTTTGTGGTGTACATTTGTGATTTCTTAGTTATTGCACTTATATGGCCGAAACAGCTGTTTTTGTTTTTTAAGTGTGTCTTATTCTGTCATTTACTTATTAATGCTATCTGTCACAAGTCTCTGTGACACTTTGCAGCTATAGCCACTTGGAGCATTGTCTGTGCCTTTGTCTCTTGCACTGTAGAGCAAAATATGAAACCTTTAAATAATCACTTTCCTGTTTTTAAGGTTGATTACATTGTTATATGGCCATAACATTTCAAAATAACCAATAACAACTTTCTCTTTAAAAGAAATCAAAATAACTGGCTGCTGATATATCCTAGAAAAGACAGGCATTTATTTTCAGCATTTTGGCATCAGTCTTTTATGCTTTTGAGTTTGTTTTAATTTTGTCATGCTTCCTTTCTAATGTTATATACTAATTTAAATAATAGAACTTGTACATAAAAATACAGTCATGCAAGAATGACTAAGGATGATAAAATTGGAACAGTGATGCTAAGTGCAGCATTGCAATCAATAGGACTGCAATGGTAATAACACCAATATGTCTAGTTAAAGAGATGTAAATTGCTCTTAATCTGAAGGAAGGTTAGAACCACAGCAGAGCGAGGAAATGAGTAAGCTGCAGCGTGCACGGATGTCTGTGCCCACTCAGAATATGTCTCGCTTCACAAAGAACAACCTCAGGGGGCCTTCAAGGGATTGCTCTAAAGTGAGCAGAAGCTCCAGAGAACAGAGATGTCCTAGGCAGCAGAAAAATCCCACTGCTAGCAAAGGGATATTAGAGAAAACTAGTAGGAGGATATTTCAGGACTGATTCAAGTTAAGCTTCTTGAAAACTACCTGCCTTGTGCTGCTGCATGACCTCCTGCAAGCTCAGTGTGGCAAAGAGCTAGAGCACGCGGTGCTGCGGGGCAGGAGCGGGCCAGCCCAGGTGGGCAGGACAAGCGGTGCTGTGGGACGGGAAAGGCAGGAATGGTCTCTGGCTGGCCCAGGCGGGCAGGACGGGCTGCTCTGCGTTCCCAGCTCCTTCTCACCTCCTGCCCCACCGCGTGTCCCATATGATCCTTAACCTAAAGCAAACCACTGTTTGCCTGTGTAAAACTAAATATGCTCAAGCAAGGGATCTTGGGCTTCAAAGACCAGCCTTCAGTGGCTGAAAACCGGAGCATTCAGAGCTCAAGCTGCCCTTGCAGCTTTAATTTGCCCGGCTGCGACAACTCAAGGTATTTCAGTTCACTTGATATGCAAAAGCTCTCCTGGCTCAGAGATCCCTGCAGATGCCTAGGCACCGTGAAGGTGCGGGAAGGTTAGAGCATTTATCTTAGCTCTGAATTCCTTGGTTGGGTTGGCATCAGGTCTCTAGTGTTGTTCTCCATTTCTTACGGTTTGCTGTTGTTTATTTTAGTGGTGTTTCAAAATAAAAAAGGGGCTGCTCTTCTTTTCTCTGCTTTGCCTACCTAGGTTGAAAATTTGACTTAAGATTTGGAAATCTGAGTGGTTTGAGAACTATGTTTAGGTATGAAATGACCCTCTTCCTGTGAATAAATGAATATGATAAAGGTTCACCAATGTTTTGTTTTCCTATGGAGAGGTTTTTCATACTGCTGTGCTACTCTGTGGATTGGAAAAAGAAGGTCAGGAAATGGTCCCTGGCACAAGGTGGTGCTTAAGGGCTCAGTATGGGATGAGTGGGAGAGTCATGAGCACTAAAGATCTTTTAAGATGAAGAAGACTGATGGAAGGCTGGGGTTCAAAATAGTTTGAAAAACATTTAATTGATGAAATTGAAGCTGCTGATTCTCTTGCAGTGATCTGGTTTCACATGCATGCAGGAAATAAGCTGTGGATCAGACCTCAGTTGAAGACTTAATCTCACAGATTTTACTATCTATCAGTCTGCGCCCAATTCATATAGGTTCAGTCTCAGGAATACATGAAAAATACTTCATGGACCAGGAATTAGTTGATGCTTCCTGACATAAGCCCTTGAAACCAATGAAGATTGGACTTCTTACCATCTTATTCCCAGGAAGCACAATGCAATCCCCAAATTTTGTATGTTAATATGAACTCATATTCTAAAAAAAAAAAAAAAAAAAAAAAAAAACACATTTTTTAATGATACATTGGTAAAGAAAAAAAATCTTTATTGCATGTCCTTTTAAAATGGAATTTCTTGGGCCGTTTTTCCTACCTCTGGGGAAAAAAAAAATGTCTTTTAGCTAACGTTAATGAGAATATACTACCTACAAAGATGAGAATATACTACCTACAAAGAGAGAACGTGATTTGTTAAGAGAGAATAGGGTTTAGTCTTAAAGGTATTTGTTATACCCCCAGAAGAAAATACCCTTATGTAAAGAAATCATCAATCAATTGCTTGTACTTTGTAAATAGTCTCTAAGATCACAATTTGCAAGGGTTGCATGGAGGCTAATTCTGTAAAACTCCTGAAATATTAAAAGCACAGGTGAGAAATCATACATGAAGTTCTGTCTCATTATGAATCGGCTGGCTCAGTTAGTGTGCTGCCTTATTACGTTTAGCATAAGCGTATGCTTTTGGAGTTAATTATCTGCCTCCCTTAAGAACGGGTTCACCATGCAGCAGGCAAGGAGTCAGGGGTAGCTCTTCAGCTGTGGTGACAGGCAATGATTGCCTTGATAGTTTGAGTACGAACAAGAAACAACAGAAACTATTTTTGGTCCCTAAGTTTTACTGGCCAAGTTGTTTGTCTGCAGCTGGGATTCGTGAGTGGATTTCTGTTCAAGGACTTCAATTTTTTAAAAGAACATAAACTCTTATTACCATGGACTGTTATTTAATAAAGTTACGCCTGGGTCCTTGAATAGTACACAGCCAAAGGAACATAAAATAGAGCCATATTTCTGAAGTCAAAAAGCAAGATGTTTGCTTGAAGATGTGGCTCTAAGTATACTGAAGCAATACACAGAAGTTATCACATGGAGGAAATTAATTTAATTTTTCTCCCCAAACAATGTACTTTCTTTCTGCTTTTAACCTTGATCGTTGCATTAATAGATGATAGAGGCACTGATGAGAAAAGCATGAGAAAAGTGCTGAGATGCTAGAATACAACAATCTGAGGACACTTATATCACAAAGCAGATAACCTGTTTGCTTTTATTTGCGAGCTTTCAACCATGAATGTAGGAATGGCACTCGGTGAGTATCGATCAGCTCGCGCCACCGCCTGCCATTAGACTGGGCCTCGGTCAACCCTGCTGCCGAGCAAAGGACATCGCGGAGAGAGGCCGTGGAAAACACGGCTTACGTATTGCTTGCTCACTGAGCTAGAATATTGTATTAGCCTTGCAAGGCTTCTAATATTTCAAGAATTACAAGTTAAGTGATTTTAAAAATCTCTTGTTCAACAGCATTACCGTGGAAGGGCTATTCATGGTATCTGCATGAGTAAACTGATAGCAGCCTGGTTGCTTATTGTGGTCCTCCAAATTCATTTTCCTAATAGCTTATTGGAAACTTCAGTGGGGACAGTGCTTTTGTGTGGTGTCTCATCATTCCTCATACAACCAGCTTTCAAATAATTAAAGCTACTTCATTCTATCAGAAGGTGCAGCTCAACCCTATATTTTACAGTCATTAAGCAGCCTTCAGTTTTGCTCCAAGAGGAGTATGTGCAACAGAGGGATTCAGGGCAGGAAATACTGCAGATGTGGTGGTAGGAGCACTGTGTGAAAGAGGGACCAGTGACAGAGAGGTCGGAGGAGCCTGAATCTAAGGCAGATGTTAGGGCACAGACAGATAAATCCTGGGGGAACTTGTCTTATATGGAGCGATGAGAAAGAAGACTCAAAAGTGAGGCCTCTCATCTGTCTATGTACATGCAAACTGACTGTGGAAGTACCTAGAATTAGTACTTTTAAGTTGAATATAGATCTTCGCTTGCCCTGTTGCCTGCTTTGACTGTGGTTGATATTTCCCAACCCCTAGGAAAATAATTTGAAATAATGCTGTTGTTTTCAGACAAGCATGTCATTTGTTTTACCGGTCTGTAGTTGATTAATTTGCAAATGATATTCCCAATAAAGTGCTTAGAAGTAGATAATTACAACTATATTAACAGTTACCGGGGAAGCAGATGGTATTCTGAGGAGCTGCCATGTAGAATTAGTGCTGATGCTCTACTGTAATGTACCATATACCCCAGCAACCCACAAACAACAAACTAAAATCCTGCTGATATTCCAGATTGTAAGTAAATTGTGCTATTGCTTCACATTCACTTCTTATCTGAATTTTTATGTGTGTTTTCTAGATAGCTACGGTGCTCAGTGAGCTGATCCTTTTTATGTTCAGTCACATAACTCTCCATGTCTGTAGTTTGTATTTTCTCAGTATTAAGCCTCCTAAAATCGAGTTTCTGGACTGCCTCTTGGTGTTTTCTTCACTCTACGGCGAGATGCTCTGAAGCACAGATTACGACTGTACGAACAGGGACTTTTAATTTACTAAATTACTCAAACCAGAATTCCATGTGAAGTAATAAGTTGAAAAGGCTCTGAAGCAAAACAGCTCCATTTCACACACTCAGTCTCTCTCACACGCACACTTTCTCCTTCTCCTTCTTTAGTTCACATCCATATATTATTGTGCTGGCTGATAAAAAGCGATGCCTTTTATGCTTCCAGCTATCAAGTAAAAGGCCATAATGTCATTGCAGCTCCGCCTGTGCATCTAACCATCAATAGTTTTTGTTTTAAGTAGGCTGGAGTTATGTAAGCAATAACACATACCAGGGCTCGAGGTTGTAGCAAAGTTTATATTCATGCCCTGTGTTGACTGAGCGCCCTTGGCATCCACAGTGAGTTCAGTATGGCCAAATGGCCTGGAGTTTAGAGTACATTTTTATTTATGTAATTAATGTATTTCTCATCTACATATTTAAAAAGAACTAAGTACTAAAAAATACTGTATAAAACACTGAAAATAATAACTAAGAGATTTTATTACGCTATTCTCCTCAGTGCATTTCTTTGCCATAACTGTCTCAAAAATAAGCATATAGCAGTGTGCCTATGGTATGTGTGTATGTATGTGCAAAAAAGCAAATATCCTGAGGGACCGTCTTACTCCCGGGCAGAGGATCAGATAAGAAACTCATGACTTTTATAGTAATGCTATTGCTTCTTGCACTGACCGAGGCTGCTCTTCTATCATGGAGTCGCGTTAAAGGCTGGTGGCAGCTCATGGACAAAGTGTGTCCTTTTATTTAGCCAAGCAAAAGAGCCTGTTGAGAAACTCCTGTTAGGACAGACCGAATCAGACCAAATCCATGGTATCCAGAAGCCGAGTGGGAATTGGGACGGCAGCGCAGCGTGGCAGGAGGTGGCCTGTGTGCGTGTGCACCCAGCCGGTGCGCGGGTGAGCGCCACCGCGAGTGGCGCTGGCACAGAGCGCAAGGCAGGGGAAGCACTTGTGACCGAATTCCCAGAAAAGGGTGAAGGGTATTGCTTCCCAGTGTCAGCACAGGCCCTGGGAAGGATGCCGGAGTACAGGACTAGGAAAACATCTCCCGATGTTTTGTTACAATTAGGGAGAATTTTATATACTTGCTTGTACGTAAACAGGATTGCCTTAAAGCTGCACCTGATTCCCCAAGCAATGTATTTTTAAATGGAAACTCTAGCCAGATCCTGGAAATTAGTTAATTGTTTCAGTCAAAACAGGTTAACAAAACAGAATATACTGCTGCCTGTTCCTGTAGTTAAAATTGGTGGGATTAGAGCTGCTGAATTTAGGGGCATATCCAGGAAAATGTGAGGAGGATAACTTTATCCAATAAGGTCTCTTGACCCTGGAATACTCCTTCCTTAATATGCATCAAAGTATATCTCTGGCTTCTTTCCCGGCTTTGCTTCTGTTGGTAGAAATTGGGAGTTATTGGATTTATTATAAGGAGGGTGAGAGGTGACACTACTGATTGTTTTTAAGGTTGTGTAGCATGTCCTTCTGAAGGATCCTGTTTTCAGATGCTTAAAACTTTGACCATTTTACCACAAACACTTTTGAGCAGATTTTCTGTGCAAATACTATATGAGGTTAGCAACTTTCTGAAAATGAAATGGTGAAATATGTGCTCTTCTGCATTTTTTAAGAAACATTTCGAACTTCTTGAAATGCGTGTGCTCTGGAGCAACGATTTGATAACTGTCAGGGAGATAATCTCCTTTGTGAAGGATGCCCCTCTTGCGTTCTTGAGAACAAATCATTTTGGGGGAAGTTTATGAATTTCAGAAGAAAGAAAGTTTGTGATATTTCTGTTACAAGATTGTTTAGTTTTAGGCATTACAATTAAATCTCTCTGCAGATATTTGGACCTTGTGGAACTTACGGTGATGAGCAGTGACTGTGTGAGAAGTTACTCATCAGCAACTGGTCCTTGGGTGCTTGTGTCTTAGGTGGACTGCATCTGTCTGAGGTTGCTGCCCACCTGACTAGGCCTGGGTCTCAGAGCTCAGGAAAAGGAGCTTGTCTCTTTGGCACTGCCCATGAGACAAGGAGTTGATGCAGCAAATAAAACTGATTGAAATGTAAAAGAGAGCAAGCTAGACCTCAGCAAACGAGTGGAAGAAAAGATGAGACAGTTGGCTGGGGGCATGGCAGATTGAGACTAGAATACAAAAGAAAGTTGGGACTGACCTGACAAAGTGCCTGAAAAGAAAAACAGTAAGAAAAGTCTCTTAGTCAGGGCTGATGTGTGAGAAAGGGCTCCAGTGTCTCCAATAAAAACATTTGACATGAGTGTGGAATTGGGATCCGTTAGGATCGCAAAACATAAATGGAGAAGTAGCTGTTCTCTAGCAAGATCTCAGGAGTGAGGTAGCATTGGGAGTGACTGAATTAGAAGAGCAGCCCAAGGAAATGGAGAAGGGGAGGGGATCATTTCGACAAGGCCTGGTGAAACCAGGGGAAGAGCTTTGAGAATGTTGTAGGGGCTGGAGAGGGATGTGTGAGAGACCAGAACTGAGAGTTGCTGGGATGAGTTAGGATCCTGTTAGGAGACAGAAGCGAGAGGTACCACATGATGGATCGGAGGGAAATAACAGGGTCCAGTCAGGTAAAACAGATGAATCTGGGAATGAAGAAGGAAGACAGATAACTGGGTGTGAGAAGATGGAGAGCAAGGACAAAGAGGGTGGTTAGTCCTAGCAAGGAGACTGAGGTTGTTTTGAGAATCATAAGGAATGTAAACTGGGAAGGTCATATTCATCTGTCTTCTACTGTTTCCAAATATCTGTAAATTCTGCTGGTAAGAGTATTTGTCATCTATTTTCAAGTGTTTGTCCACATCAGTGAGGATAATGTATTATTGCTGTCAGTTACTCCACTGGCTTCAGTGGCAGAAGTCTGTGGGTATAGCTTAACCCTTAAGACTCTGGTGAGTAAGTGAGGAAGAGAGCCCCATGATGCCACAGCTTGTACATTTTCAGCCTACTTTTTTGAGGGGGAAAAAAAAAAAGAAAATGCACGTAAAACACATACTAAAATGTTAAACTTGAGAAGTCTCATGATTGAGTGATTAGGAAATAGGGGAAATAAAATTGTCCATGCACCAATATGTTGCCCTTCTGTATTACAATAGTCTTGCATGCATGATCACGTGCCACCTTTTTTCCATGGGATTTATGCCTCAACATAGTCCAGCATGAATGATGGTGCTTGGACAAATTATGGATGTTCAGTAATGAATCTGCTGTCGACAGGTTTGTGTTTTCTGTCAGAAAGATTGGGAGACGGGCAGGGTTGGGAGGGAGACAAAAGCCAAACTCCTGGTTAAATCTGTGCCCCAGAGAATTAGTTTCTGCCCCTCGTTCAGCCACAGATTTCTTCATGACATTAAGTCTCTTAAATGAGACTCCTTAAAGACAATTGCTAGCTGTGTTTTCATATTTTTCTGGAAGCCCAACCTCAGCCCTGGGGCCGCTTTGGCAGAAGAGCATAGCTGTGACTGAAGTCAATGGGAATCATGCTTTGAAGATAGAAAGCACTGCATAATGTTAAAGATGCTGAAAATCATGGCCCAGACATCTTAAGGCAGGCTGTCATAAATTAGTGGGTACTTTTGACTTTAATTTATCTCTGCCTAAGCTCTCTCTCTATTGAGAGAGAATGCTGCTTTGCTCAACTCACAGGGATTTTGTGAAGATTAGTGAAGTGTCTGTGAAGCCCTCACTTATTTTAGTGATGAGGGCTATAGAAAAGCTCATAAGGAAATTAATAATTTTGTCTTCAGAGCAGTATTTGAATAGTTAGCAGGAAACAAGCCATAAGGCCATACCCTGAACAATGATAAAACAAAATATTGAATAGTTGCTTTATTAATTCAACACCATCCATCTTGTGCTGTGAAGAACTGCACTTAAAAGAATCTTTAAAAAATAAGGCTTTATCATAATGTTTATGCAGAGGATACCAAATTAAGTTTGCATCAACAACCTTAATTCTGTCATTGTTTAATGTTGGAGGCTTCATTTTGTAGCCTGAAGAGTGTTCTTTTAAGAGAGATTTTTGTATGTGAAATGCAATCTTTTAATGGAGATATCTTTTAGATATTTCTGCAGAATTGTATTCAATACATAATTCAATTTTTAAATATTTCTTGCTTCTGTAAGATCCAGTGAATTTCTAGCATTGACATTTAGTATCCTTTTTTATTCTTTTCCTTTTGCCAAAGGTCCTATTTTGTAGCATTTATTCATGCTGAGTAGCATTTACTAACACAGCTGAAAGTGCTGGGGATGCCGAAACGAGCGAGGATGGGAGAATCGTGCCCTCAATTTTTCATGCAATTATAAGTAGGTATCTCACAACCTATATTGACTTTTCCAAAGATCAGAAAGCCCTTTGCCGGGGAGGAAGGGAAAAGCACAGAGGGTGCAACAGAACCACGGCAAGGTTAATGCACTTGCACAAAATTATACATGAAGGCATGAGAGAGCCAAGAATAGTAGCACCCACAAATCCTGTCAAGGAGGTTGATCTTGTGAAGTGATGCCCTTCTTGCAAGGTGCTGATCCTCTGGAAGTTGTTAAGTTTAGAGGGCATTTAGCCCCCTGCGAGATCAGTCTCTTATTTCCTACCTTATGTATCTGCATTTTGATCTCACTCGATCTTAACTTGTAGAGCTGTCAGGGTTGGCTAGCAGAACACCAGCAGCGACTCTCAAAATTTCTCGTGAAATTTTGCTGACCTGGTGACTCTTTTTTCCCTAACACTAACCAGTTCTCCGAAGCAAATATTTAATGCAGTCTGTCTGCAGGGCTCTGTTGTGACTGCCGGGAGGAGAAACCCCAGCGTCGTGACTGCCACAGTGCCGACAAGGGGAGCAGCTCCCTGCCACTGGTGCGTCCATGTTGCAGTGCCTTAGCTGCTGCCTATTGTTACCTGAAAATTCCTGTCAGTGGAAGCAATACCCTTTTTTCTTCTTTTTTTTTTTTTTTATTATTTTTAGAGGAAATACCTCACAAATTTATAACCGTCATATTAATATCTGCATTTTTACTGCTTTTTATCAGATATTTTAGTAATTATCATTGAAAAGGTTCACAAAAATTCTGAAGTAGGTGTTGCGCTGCCATTTGTTAAATTTCGAACCTCAGACTACAACTACTCATTTTTCTTTTGATAAACATGTCTCGCTGAGAAAAAAATCTCCATAAGAAGTACAGAAGTTAAAGGACATGGAACAAAATATCTATTTACTTCTTTTCTTGGCCACAGGAAGCTAAATTTGCAACCTCTCTGTTCAGAAGTATATTTTTTTAATATCCAGATCATGAGGTTTTGATCCATTCTGTATTTGGAAAATCCTGATATAAGCAAGACTGCAGTCTGTTGCTGAAGTGCTTAGCCACAAATTGTTCCAGCTGTTGTGCGATGATAGCAGACCTCTGATGTATCATGCAATATGTAGATCACTGCTAATTTTATCTTCATGTGGTTTGTTGCAGTTGCACTATAGTGCTGTCAAAGGCAGATGACAGGGGTGGATCTGGTGGAAAAGTGTGTTGTATGTATTGCAATTCCACCTGTTAAATAGGTCAGTGGGATTGATGTTAGTAAACACTGTTTTATGCTGCATATCTAGAACAGTTTTTTTTTTTTTTAAATTGCCTCATATATTGGCAAATGGGATGGCTACGATGGAAGAGTCTCTTGCCTTATCTGTGATCATAGATTTTAACCAGTGATGGTCACGGGCAGCTGCTTTGCAATTCTCTCTGTTCGCTTTCTGCCTTCATTTTAATGCACAGTCACAGACTCCAGCGGTTTTGGTGCGCTGTATGTGAATCCCTCAAAGCAGTATCTGTGCTTAAAAAACATCAATTCTGTCTTACTATTATTTTTTTTTTTGCCTAAGCAGTATCCTGCACCATTTAGTTCCACAGCTGAATTACACTTTGTCACAGAGAGCACTTTGTTCTCTGGTTCTGCACTGGACCAGACCTGAAAC
Source organism: Crypturellus tataupa (assembly GCA_034781795.1). Lineage (NCBI taxonomy): Eukaryota > Metazoa > Chordata > Aves > Tinamiformes > Tinamidae > Crypturellus > Crypturellus tataupa. The sequence continues at coordinate 3,644,233 of JAWLRI010000923.1, read as the reverse complement.
TGAGATCCCTATGTTTGTGCAGACATATGGCCTCTCTAGCAGGAACTGTCTCTGCCAGAAACATCAGAAAATCACTGGGAAACTGGTTCCCTTGGAGTCCTGGGCCTGGCAGTGGGAGGAGGTGAAGCAGCAAAGCAGCTGCCCTCCGCCCAGCCTTTTTCCACGTGGAAAGCGGGTTTTAAAGCTCTGTCTCCATTAGGAGCAGTCTGCTGATGCAGCTATCGCCGCGTACTACAGCAGCAAAGCCGTCCCGGGTGCACTGCTAGAAATAGCTTGGGCTGGCAGAACCGCGCTCTTGACAAGGCAGCTCCTTAGGGCCCGCCCGTTCTCCGCGGCCGGCGAGGCAGCCCGCACCAGCGGGACCTGCTGGGCTGGCCAGGACGTGGGCTGGCACCGCACGGCTCGCAGCGCCGCTGGGCTGGCCGGGATGTGGGCTGGCACCGCACGGCGCGCAGCGCCTCCGTGGGCCCTGGTGACGAGCGGGGCCACAAGCTGAACCGCGCGACAGGGCCACGCGCTGCATGTGGCCTTTGACGCCCTGCTGCTGATACTGCCTCTCCGTCACATTTGCAGGGTTAACGAGAGGACCTCGTTCCTGTCCTATCCCAAGTAATGTGTTCAAAGTGGAGCCACCCAAGTCTACTAATTCATCCAGCTTCTTTCTCATATATTGCCTCTTAATTCTTAATGATTCCTGCTTTCTTTTCCAACGTGCAATGTTCCTTATTCATACTGCTCTCCCCTTTTATGAACACTTGCCACCAAAATCATGTTTTACTTCAACATAGGTGAACCAGCAGAAATCACTGAGAGAAGCATCAATTTTGGACCTTCTCTCTGTTTCTCTCGCTGTTTATGTCTTTACATAGGCATGGCTTATGACTCCCACAGTTCATGTAACATTTTAATATCGCTCTGCATTTTGTTTAGTTGGTATTTTATCTGAACAATTACGGTATGGGATCTCTGTCTGAAATACTTCCATTTTGAAAATCAGGTTGAAAATGGGAGCATATGACCTCAAGATTATTCCTGCTAGTGCTGTGTTTGCTTTAGAAAGCCAAGTGGGAGTTTCCCCGAGGAAGTTTGTACCCTACATAAAAGCGCCAGAAATGCTCTGCGGGGTCCTAGTGGTCCATCTGGCCAACCGTTCTGCCGCTGACAGCGGCAGCAGGAGATGCGACCGGGATTTAGAGCATGAGCCTGGCCTTGTTGTGCTCCTGCCTCGCTCCTACCTCCCGCGTCTTTGAACTAGGGGTTTTCGACAGGGCCTGGGAAGCACGTAAGCACTGGGGTCCGTGGGCAAGCAAAGAGAGGAGGGAGGGCAGCGTGTGTACTTGTAAGGAAGAATTTTCTAACTTCTGTCTAAAACATAGTTGCTGACCTGCCTTGCTCCTCTGAGATGTGAGTGGAACGGAATCACTTTGCATCAGTGGGTGTGTAAACAGCTGTACGATACGTTGCTGCAACAGCTCATGGAGGAATAGGCTAACCAGAAGGACTGTAAAAAAAAAAAAAGTATTTACAGTTTTTTTTCCCCTCTTCCAGAACAATTTCTCAATACTCTGCAGTAGCAGGAAAGGATTTTTTATGTTGTTCTTTCTCCATGGATGGCAGGTCAGACTTTTCCCTTGATATGTTTGCTTGTCACTTAACTGGTATCCAGTTCTCTCTGATTTTTTAGACTCTGAGATACAAAGATAATGTTTGTCAGTCCGTGGGGATAAAAATAGCATACCTTTATCACCATCATCATCACCAATTACAGGAATCACTACGGCATCTGTCACTATGGTAGAGAGGTACTACAATATGCCTGTAAAGCATCTGGTTTCTTCAAGAGAAGGAACTAGTTCTAATTCCCTCTGCTTCAGTTATACATCTTTTGCTTATGGGTACTTGAATCCATGTAGTTTAATTCAGGATTACACTCCTGGGGCCATTCCACTGTTCAGCACTTAGTAATGTAGAAGATCCACTGCCAGCTTTGAATTGCAGTCTGATAGTTTGAGAATCTGTGCTCAAGCTCATCTCCTCTCTGGTAGTGAATTTCGGGGGGGAGACCATTGAGAATGCAGGGACCCTGGTCCTGTGATTCAGATGTGGCCTCTGTCAGGTTTCTGTGGGCCTACTGAATACAGCTGCTGCTTCTCCTATGTGAAGCAAAAGCTGGGTAGGATTTCAGCTGGGCTTCGGGAGTTTGTCATGTATCCATTCTTGTCCCTGTCTTTAGATGCACACATGGTGCATATCACTTGCCTCACTGGATATTGTAAATACTGGAAGTTATAATAAAATTAGGAGCACAGATGTTCCTCTTACAACCAGTGCACCCTGCATACAATAATAATAATGAAATATATCCATTGCTGTTCTCTGTGGTACCAAATTTTCTCTAGCGAGGCATCTTGCTTTAATAATAAAACCACGTTTTTCTTAAACAAGGGAGGATAAGATTTACATTGGCAGTAAGTCACTATTTTCAAATACCATCAAGAGAGATATCCAAGACAATCATACAGCTCTCTAGGACAGCTGACTGTGCATGGAAAATGCAGTCTGCTAGAATGGTCCACTGTTAGTCTTCATTTTTTTCTTTGATCAGAGCAATTAGTGGAAGAGGACTGTCTGACTAATGGTTCGCTTTCTGCTGCCAGAAGGAAGTCACATTAATGATGTTTTTATTTTCCATTATTTGTACTGTGGTAGCCACCAAAGGTCCTGGCCAGGGACCTTTTCCTCTATTAACCTTTAAGGGAGAGCGGGTTGTCCTGAGGAGGTTACAGGACATGCCCCAAGTCCTGATGTGACGTGCAAGTGAAGAGAGGTACATGCTTATGGGATTGCCGTTTTGCAGCATGACTTTCTATAAATTTCATTTTCACTTTTTTGGTTGGGGAATATTGAAATAATAATATATTATAAAGCTGTTTATGCCTGTCTTACTCTGCCTTGCCCTCTCCAGAGCACAAAAGCAGCGACTCCTTTGGGTGAATTTGCAGCATCGCGCCCCTGCAGCTCTAAACTCTTAATTATCCAGCTAGACAAATGTGCTCACGTTGGCCAGGGCAGGGCTATAGTAAATGTTATCTTTCCAGGTAGAAAAGGGGTCAGATCATAGTGGAAGAAGAAGAAAAATATGGGAAAAGGATGACAGAAACTGTAGGGGAAAAGCGTAATGAAAAGTACAGGGGCAAAAACTTCACCACTAATAATTCTGCACCAATTTGACTTTTGCCTAGTAGCATACCATTCATTTACCCTGTCTGCATTAAATTTATCATCTCCAGGCTAGCTGGAAAATGGAGGTCAAATTTCATTTTGGCCTGCAACTTGATAAAAATGACCTGCAAAAGGTAGATGACAGGCTGTTATTTTATGCACTGGAAAATAGCAAAGATCAGATACTATCTCCTGCATATCCCCTTTTTCCTGCATGTCTGATACTGACTCCTATCCGCAATGTATCACCAGTGAGTGTCCTGATTTGTTGGAAGGCTGGTCAAGGTTTAAAACAAGAACAATCTATTTCAAGCTGGCAATCTCAATCAGCATGGGTTGACTGGGCACCTTTTGCCATGTGAAATCTCCACTGAATCACTAACACGTCATAAAAATAGTGAGTGAATTGATGTGACAGTCAAGCAAACTGCTTATTTTGCTTGGAGTTCATTTAATCTCCAGAGTTGTCTACTAACAGTAATTAATGTTTCCTCAGCAATTGCATTCTCCATCCCTCAAAAACTTTCATAAAGGAGGAAAAATGCCATTAAATACACACACACAGAAAAAAAAAAAAAAAAAAAAAAAAAAAAAAGGTAACACCTTAGCTTGTGGACAACAGGAGAGTGTAAAAGTTAGACTCTGTACAGGAGGAAAAAAAAAAACCCAAACAAATGTTTCTTTAGCGCTTGGGATATTTTGAGATCTACACCAAATAGAGACTGTAAAGGATTAGTCTAGGATTAAGAATCCTTTAAACTTATGAAGTGCTTAACCTTCACTGTGTCTGCTTCCACGCTGCTTGCAATATTGCTTTGCCACTTTTGCAGGGGAACTGGCAGCAGAGTGATACTGCTGCAATGCAGCCTTCTCCACGTTGGGTCTTTTATGATTCAGTGCTACTTTTGCTTTGCTTTGTGAAGCTCCTTGCAAGGGCTTCGCTTGGGTAATTGTTTTACTACCATCTGCATTACTGCATAATTACCTTTCAAAAATGGTAGATCTCTTTTGCTAATGTTTAAAGGGAAATAATAGGCAACTAAATTGTAAAATCTTGGGATGTAGCAGCACATAGGTGGTAATAAAATTTATCCTATATTTACAGCATATACTTCTGTTTCTCTCTCTCTCTTTTTTTAATTTCTTTTTGTTTTTCTCTCTTTTTTTTTCCTCCTTAGGAATGGTAGGCAGTGATTATGGTTTTTGCTTCTTTTTTTATCAATTTATTCTATTTCTTTTTTTTTCCCTTGTCCTCCTTTTACATAGAGTTAATCATAACTCGTGAGGATTTTTTTTTTTTTTTTTTAGAATTTGTTCTGATCCGTATCTGATAACTGTCCTATAGTACCAGAAGGATGGATATTCTGGTATTTTCCTAAACTGTAATGACAAACGAGTATAATTCTAACACACAAAATAACACAAAATAATTCTAACACACAAAATAACAGAAATCTTTTCTTTTTTTTTTAATGGGAAGTTTAGCTATTCCTGAATGTAATCACTAATAGCTATTAAAATTTTTAACATGTTTAAATGCAGTTTAGAGCTATCTGTCTTTCTGTCTCTCTATCTGTCTCCTACTTTGTAGCCTATAAATGCCCTTGGGTTCATACGATAAACTACTTGTTTGATAAAATCTTTAAGTTTTGTGTTCCCTGCAATTATGTCCTAGGAATTACAGTTCATGCCCTTAGTTACATGTGAATGCCTGTTCCCTGGCTGCTGGTATAAATCCTATATTACCTGAAAGGTTAAAATATGGAGGTGAGGACATGAAAAAGGCATCCAGAAAATGTAGATGACAGGAAAAAAAGAAAATACAGTGACAGGGGGGAAATACCATGGATAAAATGATAAGGCAGAGAGATAAAGCATGACAAGACCATGATAGTTTGCATAAGTAATGAGAATTGAATTCGTGGTTTTTAAATTGCTGTTTAAATTCTTATTTGCATGTTTATCAGAAATCTCATTTGCTTAAGTAAAACTGGCCTATATACATTTTTAAAATTCGTGTATAGCTCTGATGTTGTTAAACAGAGGAGTCAGATCCAGTTAGAGAGATGCCTGCGTGTGATACTATTTTAAAAGTGGAAGCGTGCACGTCTCACTGACAAGTTCCTTGGATGGGCCCTGTTAAGGGCAGGTTCTTGCCTTCCCTGAAGTCGGCAGAGAAACCTTTGCCATCTTCCCTCAGACCAGGAATGGGTCCTGAGTGACTCGCAGGGACGTCCCCACGTTGAGCGCGCATGGCCGTGGGCCTCCTTAGAGCTCTGCTCCTCCCAGGCTGGCACCCAGTGCCGTGTTTGCAGGTTTTCGAGCACCTTCTTGCAGCGTTCGGCGGCCTCAGCTCCCAAATCAAAGGCACTGAGAAGACTGAGGCCTGTTTCCGTGCTTTGTAGGCTGTGGATACTTCCTGGGTGGATCCACCTGTGATTAATTGCATTGGCCACTGGGTGCCCCTGATACCTCAGATAAAAGCGAGTACAAGGCCATAATTTTGGTACTTAAAAAGGTTGCATTTTTAATGGTTGTGCTTTGGACTGCTTCATGTCTGCAACTTGCGTGTGCCGGAATTGAGCTGTGTTTGTGCTTGCTGAGTGTAAGGAAACCCGTGTGCTTGGCTGGCTGCTCCTTCCTTGGCGGACAAAGCTGCTCTCCTGAGGCCTCTGAGCACATTTTCCTAACGCTCCCACCAGGGAGCCGACAACCTCGGGTTCTCTGCAAGCCAAGTGCAATGTGATGGGTCTGGGAGTCTTTACAAAAGACACTGAGCACCTGAGGCCCTGATCAGCTCACAGGATCCCCAATGCTCTCTGTGAGCAGAGTCCCACCAGGAAACCCGTGGAGAACAGGGCCACAGAAGGTGCTTCTGGATGACGTGTGAGGTGTCTCCTGCCAGGCCGTGTGGCCCTTTGGAGGCCACCAGAGCTCCTGAAGAGCAGAGCTGCTGCCAACGCGAGTCCTGGGCCGGCCCCGCGCGCTCGTGTGGCAGCCCTGGAGCAGATTCAAAGGGAATTTCAAACAAAAGATCCCACTGCCGCTGCTAGGGTGGGGAGCGACCTAGTTGTGGAAGGCTGACGCTGCCATACGCGTTTGCAGGTGATGTCCCACGCTCCTGGTTCTTAGGTAGAATGCAGAATTCCTAGTAGAAAAACAATCACTGTGGAGTTGCTGTTAAAATATATTTTTCCCCTGTCTTTTTCAAAAAGCATATGTTCATTTTTTGTTAACGTATATTTTTGGTTACAGAATCAAATGAAACATACTTGATTTTTTTTTCATACCTACAACCTCTTTAATTAATCCATACATCTCTCAGATTTCTGATTTCTTATACACCGGTTCTATGGAAAAGTCGTGTGTCTAATTTACATGTCCAAATTAGTTTCAACTTAGTTATATTGAATGATAATAGATTTTTTTTTCATATAATTAATGTTGTCTGCAAACGTAACGTGGATTAAATTTATCATTGTAAAGATCTTAAGATTTTAATATTTTTGCAGAGGCATAAATACGGTGTAGCTATAATTATTTCATTATGTATGTATAAAAATAGGATATGGGGAAAAGTGCATGCTTTCCTTCACTGATTACTCTTAATGTCTCCCAAATTTCCTGATTTACAATATTCTCCAAGGATGTAGATTTTTCTAATTGAAGTACAGTAATTTGCATATTTTTAGACCTTGTGACACAGTTAATTGATATGTCATTACTTATACGGCACTGAATATATTTTACGTATTCGCTGCAGAGCAGACTTAACTCGAGATGCTGTGGCACTTCGCAAAGAATCCCAAACCATTGCATTTGGTTTAGTCTTCTCCTTTCCTTCCTCCCCTTTCTTTATAAAGGCGAGGCAAAAATGGATGATGTAGTAATTGGTATAGTTCCTGTTCAAATGTACTCGTTAAAATAATGTTACTGTGTAAATGACAGGACAAGAAAAGTAAGAGCAAGTAAACAAAGAGAGGAAGAATAATGGGAGAGACAAGGACAAAGAAGATAAGGTTAAGATGGGGGGAGCTAAATGTCAATAGTATCAGTGCTGTGTGTTTGAAAACCAAATTGTTCTGTTTCCTTTTATGCTATTCAGTATAAACTTGTTAAACAGTCACTGTGTCTAGGAATATTTTAAATGGCTTTCTTAAAATTTAGGGGCACTGTCTCTACCATAGGCAGTAGTAACGTGGCAAATAACGCTCCATTATTCTATCTGGGGCAGTGACTTTTTTGGTGACAATATATTTATTTCTTAAGGTGGATACCCCAGTAGAACTGAATGCCTTTAGTTCTTCTTTGCAAACCAGGAAGGTGGCTCAGTCATGTAAAAGGGGCCAAGGAGATCATAATTTGATTTTCCAGGGTTCTGGTTAAAAGCATGGCTCATTGATAATGATATTGTCACCTATAGGTAGCTGCAGGAGGATTAGCACAAACCCAGCTGCTGGTGCTGCTGGGTTTGTGCTAATCTTGTGTTTCTCGTGCCCTACTGCAGCGCCAGGGGAGAGGAGAGTTCCCTGTGGCGCGGAGAAGACGATGAGAGGAATGCGGAGAGGCAGGAGGAGCAAGGTGCTGCTGGGTGATGCTGCCCTTTCTCTAAGGCATCTCCAGAGCATGGAGGTTCCGCCCTGAGGCAGTGTCTGAGGGTGTGTCAATTGGCCCCGGTTAACGCCGGGATCCGGGTGCCCTGCTGCGCCTTCCCGGTCCCTCAGGCTGCTTGCTTTCCTTCCTGCCCCCACAGTGTACATTATGGCCAATGTATATTCCTTCTGCCCATGTTTTTGTCACCTGGGTTTGGCCAGGATTTTGCAGTGTGAGTTGCTTATCAGCTTTTCAGTTTACCAATTTCTTCTGGGCACTTTTCTTTTTCCTTTCTGTTTTGGGAGGTTAAGGTTTGTCATGAGAGCAGAAGATGTCACTGGAATGAAAGTTACTACGGAAAGCTATTCCATTTTCTTAAAAAGTGTGATCTCTTGGCAGGAGTTTCTTCTAAGGCAGCAATAAAAATAAATATAAAAACGCTGTGCACATCTTTGAAAATGCTTGTACGCTAGAGGCTTCTAGCTTCAAGATACTTCCTGTTGAATCAAGCTCAAGAGACAAATAGGAGTTCTGAATCCTGGCTGCAGAACAGAATTCACTTTCATATGAACTTGCATTTCATTTTCAACTGGAAGGGTAAATAAAGGAAAAAAATGCCAAAGGTAAGTTGTGTGTCTACCTCTGAATTAGCAGTTCCAATGTACTGAAATCTCAGACCAGTAAACTTGAAGTAGCTGCAGAAGATGAAAATGATGGTACAGCCGCAGTGTGTGTGTTCTGCCCAAGTAAGTGTTTAATTTCGAACACGCTTTGCTGCAGCCCCACACCTGGCTGAACTCTCCTCAAAGCAGCTGGGAAAAGTGGGCTGTTCTCCTGGCATAGGGGCACATTTGAGAATTCCATACTAAAAACACCATCAGGGAGCTCTGGAGACCAAAGATGTTAAAATCATGAGGATTTTCATGTGGTGTTTTGTTTCGTGTGTGTGTTTTGTTTTTTAACTTAAGCCCTGGTGGACTTTCTCATATAATAATCATTAAATAGTCAAAAGATTTCCCCCTGCATACTGTAGCATGGCAAGAAGGTTTGGTTCTTTAGCACAGCATTGACTTCACCTAACTTTGAGGTGGTCGTCTATGCTAAAGTCATTCCACTGTGGTCACTGCAGAGAGAGACAGGCATCTCCAGGATGTGATTTCTGCCATGAGCCTTTGGTACCAGGCTTAGGATGTGACAAACCATGTAAGTCAGAAAATCAGCAAAATAACTGAGGAGGTTTTGCTGTGCCACTAGAATAGCTTTCTGTGAAAATGAAATCTCAAAGTATAATATTTTGAAGCTATTTCATTATTTTATTAAATACAAATTCAACACCAAGAATAAAAAAAGGAAAAATATGCAGTATTTTCAATTATTCTTTCTGCTCCATTTTAAATGGTTCCATTTTTTGATTAAATATTTTACTAGCAGTCCAGCAAAAAGTGTTGAATTTATGAATATTAAAATATAATCTGCTCTGTATAATTAATAACAATTAATAAAGACATGTCTTGATTATTTTATTAAAGGAGGTGATTGATTTTGCACTGGAGAGCATCTTGCCTTACCAGATAGTTTTAATTGTAACTACTATGAGAAAAGGTGTTTAAAATGAAAATATGCAGCACTAAAGAAATATTTTATCAGTGCAAAACATCCTATGCATCAATAAATTTGTAACATAAACCATTAATTCTTAAAAATAATAGGCAGTCTTTGGATGTTTTTACTTAGTTGCATTTCTCACTTTGCCAGTTGTACAATCATCAGATGTTACTGCCCTTGAAAAAGAGCTGCACTCGAGCATTGGTTGTGTCTGTATAGAATGCTGTAATTTCATAGATGAGTGTGTTAGGGTGCTGCAGTACCTATGTGACTGCTGCTAATTTCTGTTATTCTGGAAGATTTCTGAAGATTGCTGTGCAAATAGTAATGACCTGTAGGCCCTTTGCTTTGTTAAGAGAATGGGAAACAGGTTAAGACTCGGGTGTTTCCATAGAGGAACTTTCATTTTGCTTTTCCATATCTTACTGTAGCGTCCACAGATTTGTTGCTAATTTTATTACAGTTTCCTTTTCAACATCATTTCTCATTGATACAAAAAAAAAGTTATTGGAAGATGAGATACAGAGAGTCTGTTGCATAAGTAAAAAATATCAGAGAGGAATACGTAGTACTACGTATAGGAGGGTCATTTAGAAACGTCAGCAGATCTTAAGAACAGCATTGCAGGTTCTTCTATGTCCTAGCTAACGCTTCTTCCCTCTGAGACCAAAATATCCTGTAAGCTGCCCAGCTGGAAGCCGTTTGCGCGTCACTGAAGTGCGGCTCCTTCTGGGGTGTGCTCTCTTCCCTATGTGTCTTGGCAGGCCCTTTCAGAAGGGACAGGGTGAACTTCTCCAAGTAAAACTTCAAAGGAATTTTAATAGGGCAGAACATAATTACCTGAGCTGAATTTTTGCCAGGATACAAGTTAAAGTTCCCCCTCTTTCAAGTCTTCTGTTAAAACTACTAGCCTGGCCAGAATTTCGACGCTGTGGAAGTCAGTGAGAGTTTTACCCTGGATTTTACACTGTGAGGCACCTTCAACCTCATCTAAATCAAGCTTGAACTTGCAATCCTTGACTGTGCAAAGCTGCTGGTGTCCTCAAGGTGAGTTATGTATTAGATTGAAGTATGTGCACTTAGTGGCTCTTCAAGTAAGGATAAAGAGCAGTTAGCTTATAGCTTGACAAAAGCTCAGGAGTGATACTGGAGAAGTAGAGCCGCTGAAAAGCACCCGTGGCAGTTTTTCTGCTGGGCAGCTTTTTGGCCTGACTGTGAAAGACATAATGAAATCCAGGGGCTTGAATATGACGTTTCACACATTCAACACCATTTCTCAGCTGTGGGGGTTATTAAGCATTGGAGCACTTTATGATGAGGTGGCACTTGTCATTGCTGGCATCCTTTGAGGTTAAGTTGAATGTCCTTTTGTAAGAAGTTACTTGGGTCTGTTGGAGACTTTCTGTAGCTCTTCACAGTGATGGTGAGAAGGGAGAGGATGTTTTTCTTTAGAAGTGTGCTCAGTGCATATCTTACTGCTTCTCCTTTAGAAGGCTACGAAGAGAACTGGATTGTCTCTAGCTTCTAACACTTGAATCATACTTGCAAACCTCCATTAGGAAAATGGTTCTTGTCAAATCTCATGCTTCAGAACTTCAGCAAGTCACTTGCAAGGAGCAGGAGACATTTTCTTTTATTCCCCAGGACATTATTGCCTGGATTTATTTATTTTTTAAAAACTGTTCACTTTTAAAGCACAGAATTTTCTACCCTGAGAGGCGAGATTGTAAAGCAGTGGGTACCAATGCATGTTCCTGAGATGAATTACTTGTGTTGTGCTCACATGGACATGGTCCTGTGGGAGTGAGTCTCATGTCAGAGAGATGTGAATGGGTGACCACCTTTTCTGAGTGTTTCTTTTTTTTCTGCTGTTGAGTTCTTATCTGATTTCCTCCTGTTTGTAGGGTCTTTGGTATTTGATGGAATTTTAGGGTTTCTCTCTCTTTCTCTCTCTCTCTTTATTAAGTGTGCAAATCTGGTCATCTGAGAACTGAAGTACTGTAATTTAACTGGAACTTTGGATTTAATGTAGAGTATCTGTGTGAAACGCAGTAGACTGTGAGGTAACTGATATCACTTGGCAAAATCTAATAGCCTCTTCTGTCTAGAAACTATGAAATGTATCTCCTTTCACTTTTATTGCCAGATATTTTGATGAACAGATTTCAGTCTAATCTCTCACCAAGAGTTAGTGTGACAGTTAGGTCTTTGTGCTCTCCTGTCATCAAGTATGTGCATTATTAAGTGGCCCGTAGGCATAAATCTTGTTAACTGTGCTTGCGGGGAGGACATACCCCCAAAATATTTCTTGTGTGTATATTATAAGTACAAGCTCTATATACATGTGCATAAGCACAAAACTTTTGCAAGATGACTCTTAATACAGAAGTATCTGAAAAGACAAAGAGAGCCTTTCAAGTGAGCACAATAAATTATAGGAGAAAAAATGGTCAATACCTGCTTTTATTGTGGTGTATCTACAAATATGAATGATCAGCTTCAACACTTACTATATAAAGAAAAACATTGTTGGCTTTTGTTCCCTCCTGGTATGTTTTTAATGTTGTCATTTGGAGGTTAAGGAGTCAAAGCTCAAAGGATAAGAGGAAGATGTCTGCTCCAAGGGAGCATCATTAGGTACTTACCCATCTTTTAAGTTGCTAATGGATATTCTGTCTGTCCCTCTTGAATGAAATAATGAGGTCCTTGCTTATTCTTGTGTGTATATATATGTGTGTGTGTATGAACTAATTCTTACTATTTTTTTTTTTTTTTTTCTGAAAGCTAATTTTCATAATGCTTATTTCAGTATTAGTAAAATTCTGGAAAATCTGACAATAATATGTCAATGATTATAAAATGCACAAACAAGTCTTTATTGAAAACTGTATTTTTCTTATTTCTTGATTGTGTTTAATATCATTTATTTTTATTAACTAACAAACTTGCTTTGTTGGGCAGTTCATTAACTGTGGAAAGATTTTATTATTTGCAGCAAAAGTCTGTAATAAAATTCTAGCAGTACCATTTAGAGATGATTTTTTTTCATAAAACATTATGCGTCAGATAAAGAGTCTGAATGTAAATGTCTTCAGGCAGAGTTCATTACAGGGTGGAAAACGTGCAATTTTGATTAGGAATGAAAAGTAAAGACCTACTTCCTGACATTAATATAATCTCCTGTTCCAGACTGGTTTGTACCAAACCATTGAGATTGTTAATTTTTAGATGTAGCTAGAATTATTTTTGCCCTACAGTGGACCAGTGTAATCCAGAGTACAGTCTGCAACATTCAATAGAGTGCAAGCACATAGGGCTGAACGTGGATCAGCAATGTGTCCTTGTGGCCAAGAAGGCCAATGGGATCCTGGCTGCATCAGGAGGAGCTTTGCCAGCAGGTCGACGGAAGGGATCTTGCCCCTCTCCTCGGCTCTGGTGGGGCCGCACCTGGAGTATTGGGTGCAGTTCTGGGCTCCCCAGTACAAGAGGGACATTGAGTTTCTAGAGAGGGTCCAGTGGAGAACCACAAGGATAACTAAGAGACTGGAGCATTTGTCATATGAGGAAAGACTAAGCGAGCTGGGCCTGTTTAGCCTGGAGAAAAGGCTGAGAGGAGATTTGATCAACATGTTCAAGTATCTGAGGGGTGATTGTAGGGAGGATGGGGCCAAACTCTTCTCAGTGGTGGCCAGTAACAGGACCAGGGATAATGGGTACAAGTTGAAACACAGGAAGTTCCACCTCCATGTGAGGAAGAACTTCTTTCCTGTGAGGGTGAC